>ML809377.1:156559-174670 GCA_009831015.1 Picea engelmannii
CTATGTCGGGAACATATCGTGACCGTCGGATTGCCTAACTACAAATGCATACTAATGCATACTAAAGAAACACACTTTTACCTAACGACATATTATACCAAGTAGATCTTAACTAACTCCTAAGTGTCTAAATATCCTAACAACAAGAATCAACTGCCATTCTTGTAGCTGCTCCACAAGAACCAGCTAATGAGGCTGTGACTGCCACACAAGAACCAGTCATCCCTCAACCCGAACCAACAACGACTGCTGTCTTGGAAGAAAACAAGTTTTTAAAGTCTGAACTGGAAGCATACAAGCAAGAACTAGCCAGGGCAAAGGAAGAATACGAGAATGAACTAAATTTGTACACCCTAGCTCGCACAACAACGATGTCAGAGGGGACTACAGAGAGCCTGTGTAAAGACTATATGTGTTGTCAATGTGGGGATATTTACTATCAAGCAGGCTATAAGGTAATTCAAGTCCCAGTGTCAAGAGCTCCCCCTACTCCTTCAACTTTTGTAGTCAAAAAGGAAGAACCTGTTGTCACACAAGAACCAGTTGTAGCTATCACACAAGAACCAACTACAACTGAAACACAAGAACCAGTAGGACCTCCCAAGATCAAGACTGAACCCTGCATTGCAACAAATGAAGCCCCTTTTTTGTCAACAAAGCTGTACAGACAATGCCTATGGAGGAATTTACACCTCCCAGCCAGATCAATCTCCACACTTTGGTGGAACAATCTACTCAGACCTTACCTCACCCCACTACTTGCAACACTGAAACACAGACTCAGCCATGGGATGAGCAGGCAGAAATACAAAAATGGAAGAAAGAGTATGCTGCAACACAGGCCAAAAGTCTGCAAGAGCACAGACAAATCTGGATAAATCATACCTACTCAAATTGGGAAGCTCTAGAGTAGACACGCCAGGAAGCTCGTACCCTTAAGAAATAGAACAAAGAATTGAAAGGCAGATTGGCCCTGGTATTTGACTTGGAACAGAAGCTATTGGCCACAAGAAAACCATCCTGTAATTACTCCTTGTTCCTTATGGAACGACTTACATGGTTTTAGATCAAATCAATTATAGAAGGAAAACCCCATGCAATACTACACCCAACAGATTTTGTCAAAAATTTTGCAGCAGCCTCTATTAGGGATCAACACCTCCTCTGTGAGGCATACTTTCATAACGAGGCCATTCCTGAGAACAGGCAGCTGAACCTTAATCCTCTTGTCGGGGACATCCAGATTCGAGCGTTCACCTCCTTTCTCCACAATCAGATTTTGTGGCAAGATGACTTCTTGGCTGCCAAACACAATGAAGATAACTGCCTTCTCTGGATAAGACCAGAACCACAGAATGCAGCCACCTTTTCCACAGAATATTATCAGTTCTTAAAGAACACAGGGGTGACTGAACATGTTCAGCAGCTACAATCAGCAGTGCTTCATGATTGTCAGCACTTCATCAGACCCATAGAGATTGTTTCCCTCCAGGCAAATAACTTGTTTTGGCAGCAGTCCACTGAGAAAAGACGAGCACACAATCCTTTTAGCCCCACTAACCTTAAGGTAGCAATCTTCAGGGTACCTAACTACATCCAGTGTGTTCAGCAATGTGCTAAAAGCTGGATAGGGTACCGGTTTTATTTTCCTATCCTCTGGTTGCCAATAGAAAGATATCAAATCAATTATAAGCTACCTAAGAAGACAGAAACAACAGCATGGCAAAGGTTACAACGTGTACAAGGGTTCAGAGTGCCAACGGACAGTACCTCCCACAACTACTACTTGAGTAACTTACACGCTCAGAGTCAGTATTCAGACTTTGATTCAGAGTGAAGTTGCCTGAGGACATGCAACACCTTGAGTTGTGGGGGATGTTAGGACCACACAATGTACCTTTTTGCCCGTAATTTTTTCCACTATTACACTCTTGATCACTCACATTTAAACTCATATTATCATTTTATCTCATCTTTCCAAAGGTATATAACGTCTCTTCTCTTTACTATACGTTTAATCTGTTTTGCATATAATTTCACACAACTCTCGTACTTAACCATTGATTAGAAATGTATAAGTGGTGAAACAGTCCAAACTACAGATTAGCATTTGAGGCCTATTGCTGAAACAACAATTCACAGAAGTTGTTACACAGTCCATGGTCGACGATGTTGAAACACAGAAGTTGTTACACAGTCCATGGTCGAGGATGCTGAAATACAGAAGCTGTTACATAGTCCATGGTCGACGATGCTGAAACACAGAAGTTGTTACACAGTCCATGGTCGACGATGCTGAAACACAGAAGTTGTTACACAGTCCATGGTCGACGATGCTGAAACACAGAAACTGTTACACAGTCCATGGTCGACGATGCTGAAACACAGAAGCTGCTACACAGTCCATGGTCGACGATGCTGAAACACAGAGGCTGTTACACAGTCTACGGTCAACGATGCTGAAACACAAAGGAAGCCATTACAGTCCATGGTCAACAACAACTCACACAGATTGACTACAACAGCCGCACCATAAGCTAAGCACCAACCATCGCTATTACCTGAGAGGGGCTGAACAGTCAGAGAACAAATCTCGTGGCTAAAACAACTCGCGATTTGCGATGATGAAACAACATGCAACAACATCAACGAGAAAGAACTGTTACTCCAGCCGTAATAGCAACACCTCATTCAACACTTGTAATAGCATTCTATTGTGGGAGACTAGGACATCATATTCCTGTTTAGAAAGTCGATCTGACTAAGAATAGGACTCAGATATACCTCTGTAATTTTTGATCAATTGTATCGAAGGGATTCTCTCTTTAAATAAGAGGAAATCATCATTCGAAGGGGACCAGTTTATGTACTAAGAAAGTTTCAGATAGAAGGACATACTTCATTTCTAGATTGTACTATGATACATTGATAGATGAATAAAAGACTGTTTTGAACATCCTTCTCTAGCCTTTTCTTTTCAGGGGAATCTTGTGAGAAGGGAGGGCCCACCTTCTTCACAAGATTCACCCGTTAGTTTTATAGTGTGTTAGTGTGATTTCTGTTTATGCCTTGATTAACTGTTTTCCTTCTGAAACACTACTTTTAATGAATTTTGCTTTGTTGAAACACTACTGAACTCTGTCTTGGTAAGAAATTTTCTTTATTGAATGTTACATTGTTTTCACGAAGTTCATAATCATTTTAATTAGCAATCTTGTGTGATGAATTTATGAGGTTTGCTAACCAGAGACTAGAGCTAAAGGTTCCTGCTTAATGGAAGGGATTAAGGGTTCTGTTCTCTGTTAGAAGTAATCATCTTTCAATTATTTTCCCTGAGTGTACCAATCAGAGACTAGAACTAAAGGTTCCTGCTTAATGGAAGGGATTAAGGGTTCTGTTCTCTATTAGAAGTAATCAACTTTGAATTATTTTCCCTGAGTGTACCAATCAGAGACTAGAACTAAAGGTTCCTGCTTAATGGAAGGGATTAAGGGTTTTGTTCTCTGTTAGAAGTAATCAACTTTCAATTATTTTCCCGGAGTGTATCAATCAGAGACTAGAACTAAAGGTTCCTGCTTAATGGAAGGGATTAAGGGTTCTGTTCTCTGTTAGAAATAATCAGCTTTCAATTATTTCCATGAGTGTGCTAATCAGAGACTGGTACTAAAGGTTCCTGCTTAATGGAAGGGATTAAGGGTCCCGTTCTCTGTTAGATAGAGTGAGCTTTCTATGCATTAATGCTTTCATGAAAGTGTGTTAATCAGAAACAAGTTACTGGAGTTCCTGCTTGGGAATAGGGTCATGTTCTCTGGTTACAGAATAGTTGTTCTTTCCCGTTGCAGTTGTTATTTTAATGTAATCCAGGATTATTTAGATTAATCATCTCTTTAAGCTCTGCAATAGGTAGGTTGCTTTCCTTTAATTCAAGTTAGAACTTCAGTTTATTCAAGGCAAGTGTGATTAATATAGTTTCCTTTACTACAACTCTAGGTTGCTTTTGGAATTGAGCATATATAGTGCGTGGTTACCTTTGAAATAACAAACTTCCTTGGGTTGACAATTTATGTAGCACTTGATTGTTTAATTTAATTGAGCAATTATAGTGACCAACACCCCCTTCTCAAACAACTTTGAATTTTCGATCCAGGATGTGTACTGGTTCCACCCAGAAATCTCCTTTGTGTTCCACCTAGATCACAGTCCAATTAATAATGTGGTTAGGGCCAGGCACATATTTCTTTAATAATGACATATGAAATACATTATGTACTCTCATGGATGTAGACATTGCTAGCATGTATGCAACCGACCCTATATTTTCTAATATCTCAAAATGTCCACAATATCTTGCTTCCAACCTTGGGGAACTTCCTAATGTTAGCGAACTTCTTTTCACCTTTGCTTTTAAAAACACATGTTCACCCGCTTTGAAATATCTAAAAACTCTATTCTTGTCTACAAAACTTTTCTGCCTGTCCCGGGCAGCCTTTAAATTCTACTTGATCTTTTCCATTTTTTCCTCCATTTCCTTCAACAAATCTGGCCCAATAATTGCTTTGTCTATTGGATTATCCCAACTCACTAGTGTGTTACACTTCCTGCCATACAATGCTTCAAATGGACTCATTTTCAATGAGGCTTGATACCCATTATTGTAATAAAATTCAACTAAATGAATATAATCTTCCCACTTTGATGGTTTGTCTATCGCATACAGTATGATCATCTCTTCAATTATTCTATTAGTCCTCTCTATTTTTCCATATGACTCTGGGTGATACGATGCATTGAGATTTAGATTTGTCCTAAATCATTTGAAAAACCTTTCCAAAAATTCGATGTAAACTTGGGATCTATGTCTAAAACTATTGCCTTGAGCACTCATGTAACCTAGCAACTTTTTTCATGTAGATATCTACAATATATGTTGCCTTGTGTGTAGTCTTCACTATAATAAAATGTGTTGCCTTACTCAATTTATCCACCACTACAATGATGTAATCATGTTGCTTCATTGTTTTGGGCCATTTTGACTACTTCCCACTTCCATTCTGGAATGGGCAATGGATTCAACAACCCTACTAGATGTCTATGCTCAGTATTCACTTTTTGGCATTCTAGGCATTTGACTATATAATTAACTACTTATTTCTTCATTCCTGGCCAAAAGTATTGGCTTCTTATAGCTGCAATTGACTTTTGATATCTTGGGTGCACGTCATACGGCACATTTTTATTTCCCTCATCATTGTATTCTTTATCTCATTTTAATTTGACAATATAATTTTCCTTTGTACATGAGAATTCCATCTTCTTTCAACTCATAATATTTAAATTTATGTTGTACATTGACTTGCTGTAATGTTTCTTTTATTTTTAGATATTGTTGATTTGAATTTGTGTAATACCCCCATTTTGAGCCCCATATTAAATAATGTATTTTGTTAATCTATGAAAGGCCAAAGTGCCCAAACAATCAAAAGAGGCTAGTGTTCCTAGGAAATGTAATGTTTTGATCATTATTAATAATAAATACATCATTGGCTACTAGAAGGACAATGACAAGAGTTATAGGGGGATATGATTTCATTTACCCATTTTTGTTTTAATGGAGAATATCAGTTACATGAGCTTCTTGGGGGAAGGCCATGTGGTTCTCTAATTCCAAGAATTATATAAACCCATCTTTGGTATGTTTGGGGTTTCACTCATTCACTCACTCATTGTTCATTGTTCACACCTTTCATTATGTTCTCTCTCCATTCATCATTTCACCCATTCTTCATTCTTCATTCATTTTGATCTTGGTTGGGGAGAGAAAAACGAAATATGGGGAGGAGCCATGGTTTGGTTGGCAGTAATGATTGTTGGTGTATTTCAGCCATGAATTAATGCCTTCATGTCTAAGATGCATTAGCATGCATTAATTTTTGCCCACAGATGTGAATCCTGAGATTCCCAGCATGGAGATTCTTGACCAGATGCACTAGAGCCCTGGAAGGAGGTGGGTAACTTGAGGGACTGTGCGGTAGAGAAGGGGGGTCCATTCTTTTGGGTTGTGCAGGCTGGGTAGAAGAGAGTTGGTGTATTTTAGATTATTGTGTGTGTTTAGAATCCTGTGAGAGATTGAGTGTTGACTAGTTTGGGAATCTGAGTGACACTCTGGAATCGTCCTTGTGGACTCATCGCCTTGGATCGGGGGTGACATTTATGTTGAGAATTAGAAAAACAATGTCTATGTTTCGGTGGAACATCCTTGGTCTGCAACGAGTCAGTGATTCATTTCATTAAATATAAGTTCTCTCTTTGTCACAGTTTCATTTACCTGTGTATTTATTTTCGTTGTGTATTTATTTATCTATGAAATTCATATCTATAATATGCATGCTTGTTGGTTATTGTTGTGCATGACATATGGTTCATTTATTTTATGTTGTAGCATGAATCTTGATCTATGCATGTGAATATTTCATGCATCTTTATTAATTAAAAATTTATCAGAATTTGAAATTAGTTCAGAAGCGAGCTTGAAGTAGCGTGCCCAGCTTGTGGATGGTTGGGTTCATTACAGATTGGTATCAAAGATTCAGGTTGAAACACCAAACTAGTATGGGCTAGAACTGTGGACAGGGTATAATGGTTAAAAATGGGTATGCCCTTGCGATCTTAAATCTCAGGAGAGATAGCGCTGCAGAGATCGCACATAATCTAGAGTGTCGTGCAGACAACGATCCTTTGTAAAGGATCATAGAATCGTGGTTTTCCCTTTTGTATCTCGAGAGCGATCACAGTCCTTGATTGAATCCAAGAAAGAGATGGAAAACTCCAGAACTTCGCCTCTTCGGCGATTATGGGAGACAGGGCATAAGCATGAAAAAGGTCGAAGTCGTGAAGTATCATCGATCGTTCGATATGATAGCAGGCTCGGGTGAACTCTTAGTCATTGGTCAGGATCATCCATGTAAATTATAACCTTGTACAATGTCTACTGTAAATAGATATTCATAAAAGAACAGAAAATATACAATGACAAATACAAACATTACACAGAGATTTTTCCTCTGGAAACCCAAACCGGGAAAACCAACATATATTATATTCATTCATTGTGTTGCATTGTTTAAAATAAAATTTACATATAGGAGCCAACGACATCCAAAACCCTAACCCAATGATCTGGATTAGTCCAAAACCCTAATTCCTTAACCGGAAATAGAAAACCATCAGCAAAAACCATGTGCCGAAAAAACCACCTAAATACATGACATGTTTCTCGAGGTAGGTGTCAAGTTTCCCGAGGCATAAATTTTTTTTTCGGTGGCACTGCCCCCGGACCCCCGCACAGGGTGCTCCACCCCCCTACACCCCCTGAGAGGGGGCCTAGCGGCCCCCCCTCTAACCCCCCGGTGCGCCCGGTGCATACGCTTAGATACTACTACTCATGCAAAGAATATAAAACATACCCAACACTCTCCCACTTGTTGTTTTCTTTGTATACAAGGGGTTACAGGGTTACATAGTCAAAAATCCAAGGCAACAATGCCCATGGATCCTCTAAACCAAGAGAACTTCTTAGTGCTCATAGATTTTGTTAATGAGTCTGCAACATTCTTCAAAGTGTCCACATTCATCAATGATACTTTCTTTTCTTCAATCATGTCTCTCACAAAGTGATATTGAACATCAATGTGCTTTATCTTTGAATGATAAGCAGGGTTCTTCGCCAGAAAAATTGCACTCTGACTGTCACACTCTATTCTTATAGCTTGTTGTACCAACCCAATACCTGAACACAATCTTTGTAACCATACTTCTTCCTTACTTGCATGAGTGGATGCCATGTATTCAAATTCTGTAGTTGAAAGTGCCACTACAGCCTGTCTTTTGCTCATCCAACTTATTGCTCCTCCAAACAGGTTAAACACATACTCGCTTGTAGATCTCCTACGATCCAAATCTCCAGCCCAGTCTGCATCCAAAAATCCATGTATATCGGCCACTCTGTCCAATCCTGGTCTTCCTTCGTAGCACAATCCATAGCTAATAGTGCCATGCAAATACCCGAAAACCCTTTTTACTATTGTCCAATGCTCCTTCCTTGGTTTTGACATATACTTGTTCAAAACTCCCACTGCATGTGCAATGTTAAGTCTAGTACAAACCATTTCATACATCAAACTACCAACTGCACTCGCATATGGAACATGAGACATGTCCTCCTCTTCTTCATGTGTCTTGGGACACTGATCCGTAGATAACTTTACACCAACAAGAATAGGAACCTTGACCGGTTTACATTCCTACATATTAAACCTCTGCAATATTGTCTCAGCATATTTTCTCTGATTTAACTAGAGTTTCCTCCTTTTTTGATCTCTTTTAATTTCCATGCCCAAAATGAAATTTGAAGCACCAAGATCCTTCGTGTCGAATTTATAGGACAACTGGGTTTTCACATCCTGGATAATCTCCTTGTTGTTTCCTATCAGCAACATGTCATCCACATACAAGACCAAATAAATCAATGATAACCAATTAATTTAGAATACACACAGTGATCCTCTTTGCTTCTTGTGACGCCAAGTCCTAGCATATAATTATCAAATTTTTGATACCACATCCTTGGTGATTGTTTTAAACCATACAGAGACTTTTTTAGCTTGCATACCAGCTCCTTCTTTCCTTTCACAGCATAACCTTGTGGTTGCTTCATAAAGATTTCTTCTTCCAGATCCCCATGCATAAATGTTGTCTTCACATCCATCTTTTCTACTTCAAAATCAAATGCAACAACAACAGATAACATAAATCTTATAGAGGTTAACTTGGCAACAGGAGAAAAAATCTCACCAAAATCAATTCCCTCAACCTGGGAATAACCCTTTGCTATTAACCGAGCTTTGTATTTCTCCACTTTTCCTTCTGCAGTCAGCTTCTTTTTAAATACCCATTTGCTGCCAATGGGATTTCTTCCAGTTGGCAACTCCACTAGATCCCAAGCCTCATTCTTATCCAAAGATGCCATTTCTTCTTCCATGGCCCTTTTCCAGAGATTTCCATCCTCTGAATCCACTGCCTCCTAACAGTTCTAGGATCATCATCAGTAATAGACAAAGAAAAATTTGAACGAAAATTAGATGGACTATACCTTTCTGGTAGCCTTCTTTATCGATCTGATCTCCTTAATACTGGAGTATGAGGGTCTTCTTCTTCTGATTCATGTTCTTCTGTAAAGTCTGCTTCATCATCCTTTAAATCAAACTCTATCTTCTCTGGTTCTTCCTTACTTGGTAGGACTTCCTATTTGACAACATCCTTCATTTCTCTAAATACCAGATCTCGGCTATACACTACCTTCTTAGTTTCTGGGTTCCAAAGCTTATAAACCTTTGAGACCATCTTTATATCCAATAAAGATACATTTTTCAGCCTTCTTATCCAGCTTACTCATGTTTTCCTTTGGAACATGAACATATGCATTGCAGCCAAATACCTTAAGATGTGTGAGAGAAGGTTCCTTACCAGTCCATACCTCTTGTGGAGTCTTGTCACCCAATGCTGATGAGGGTGATCTGTTGACCAGATAGCATGCAGTACCCACTGGCTCTATCCAAAATTCTTTCCCTAACCCGACACCACTGAGCATGCAGCTTTCTTTTTCCATCAACGTCTTGTTCATCCTTTCTACAACTCCATTTTGTTGAGGTGTATATGGAGTAGTCTTCTGCCTTTCTATACCGCACTTCTTACATAATTATTCAAATTCATTCCCGCAAAGCTATCCGCCATTATCTGTTCTCAGCACCTTAATTCTTTTCTCTATTTGATTCTCAACAAGAGCCTTAAACTCTTTAAACCTGTCAAAGACTTCAAATTTCTTCCTGAGGAAATATATCCAATTTTTCCTCGATAAGTCATCTATAAATGAGACATAGTACACATATTTTCCCAATGATGGGACTGACATAAGTCCAAAAACATCACTGTGAACTAGTTGTAAAATTCCTTTTGCCCTCATTGCACTAGAGGGGAATCTTACTCGATTCTTCTTCCCATATAGACTATGTTCACAGAAATCAAAATCCAGAGAGCAGTTAGACATACCTTCAACCATACCTTTACTGTGTAGTAGTCGAAGACCCTTCTCTCCGATATGCCCCAGTTTTTGATGCCACACCATAACCTTTTCTCCAGAGACTGTAGGAGTTCTTTCTTCTTCAACTCCAATATCAGAAACAATGGAGCTATTACATCCATCACTAATCGTTTTTCCTAGCATCTTATACAGAGTTCCAAACTGAACTCCCTTCATCAACACCATTGCTCCTCGAGCCATCTTGCAAGTTCCCTTTTCAAAAATTGTTTTTACCCCTGCATCTTCCATTTTGCTTACAAAAATCAAATTTCTGGCCATACCTGGGATGTGTAGAACACCAGACAATGTTCTAATCCTTCCATCTATGAGTCTCAACTTGACCCTTCGTCTTCCTATGATTCTAGTTGTCGAATCATTACCTAAGAAAACATTACCTCCATCATACTTTTCATATTCGTAGAACCACTCCCTATGGGGAGTCATATGTAAGGATGCACCAGAGTTAATCAACCATGCCTCATGATCTACATGTGTGCTTGAAGAGGTCAAGTACACATCTCCTCCTTCTTCCTTGGAGGTATTTTCTTTTGTAGAAGAAGATTCTTCAGATCCTTTCTTTTTCTCAACATTGGATCTACACTGCTTCTTGTAGTGCCCTTCTTTTCCACACCTCCAACATACCCTTACAAACTTTCCGAGAGATTTAGATCTACCCTTAGACTTAGATCTCCCACTTGAGAAATTAGATCTATTTCTTTCCTAGGAACATCCTCTTGCAAATAATCTGTCTGTGCTATGTCCTTCCATATTATTTCATCTCATCTCCTCCGACAACAAGGATGAGACCATTTCTTCAAAATTCAAAGAAGTTGTATTACTACTTGTTATCACACAGTTTGTAGTTTAGGTCACAGGCTAAAGGATAGAGGACAAACTGGCACAACAGGAACCTTCCCCACCCAATGTCACCTCGATGGGGAGGTTCTTTCTGTTTAGGGAGGTTAGCCCAGGGGAGACGTCCCTGGTAACCTGGGGTTTGAAGAAGCAGAATATACAAGGTCAAGTTTTAGAGTTCCCTCCTCACAGGTTACAACCAATGTCAGACAGTCCGGCTAATCAGCCAATAAAAGAAGTGTATGCCCTTGAAAACACCTGCCTGGAACAAGACAACAACAACACAATATATATATATTTGTAGGGTATAACTCAAAGGGTTAGTACTTCTTTGACTATCTGATATTATTCAATAAGCAATTGTAAAGCAATAGATATAGAATGAAGTCAGCGTTCTGTCAATTAGCTATACGGGATCATCTATTCATCAATATCTACCAAGATGACTAAGCCAACAATGTGTTCAATCAATGATTTACTCAATAAAAGCATCAAATCATCATTTAATTGCTTATATCATAGTTTTGCTACGCCAAGATGAAATATTTAACTATGACGCCAGCCTTAATTAGGTTAGCAATGTTAGTTAGGGTTTCAAATTTTAGAGTTTTAAAGGTAGTTTTGTACACTAAAGCTTCAACGTTGGAGATTAAATCAGTGCCTTAGGGTATATGGAGTCAAAAGATCAGGGCACAAGGTCTCGAAAGGATGATGACTCAGAGACTAGAAGGTAGGGTTCTATGGTGTTTCAAAGGCAAGGCCCTAGAATAAAAAACCTAAGGGAAAGAGGCTCACTCTGGTGTTGCTTAAGCAAGGCCTCTTGCTCTTTCCTCCTTCTCTAAATCAACTTGGAAAAATGGCTAGCCTAAATCATAAGTCTAAGGGAGAAAGTGTTGCAATAACAAGGCTTTCAAACCCTAGAAGGTAAAAACCCTAGGTGTAGGCAATCTAGGCCAAGGACGTCTCCTCTTTTCAACTTATAGACTTCAACACTAGCTCAGAAGAAACAAGACAAGTGTAGCAATGGCTAGGCTCTATCTCTTTTCTTCAATGGCTGAAAAAATTTCTCAACAAGGGGATATGTAACAATAACCTACTTTTGTGCTTGTTACCTAGGGTTTTAAATCAGCAATACAATAAGCAAATGCAAGAAATTATACCTACAACCATTCACTTAAGAATTTTTGCAAGAAAATTTACTTACATGTCATGAAGAAAATCACAAGCAAACCCTAGTTGTAAACCTTCCTTGAGAGAAAATGCCATAAATGCCAAAAATATCCTTCCAATAGCAAGTGCGCCTCACTTTAGACAACAAATCTACCCAAGTAGTGCACAAAAATCAAATCTCACTTGTGTGAGTGAAGTGTGTTATGTCAAAATGAGGGAAAACATCCTCAATTTATATCATCCAATGACCCTTAATTAAAAATTAGGTCATTAAAACAACCGACAAGGCTGATAACTAAAAATCATACTGTTTTACATTAAACTGCCTAAATAAAACCCTAAATGAGCAATAAGCAAGACATCCAACCCTTTTGAGGGAGACGTTGGCCCTTTTTAGGGAAAATCTCAGCACTAGAAGACAAACGTTGGCCCTCTCTGGGCCTCCAAACTCTGCCACACATACCAAACTGTCTTGTAAAGCTGCCACACGCTGGAGGTGACGTCAAGGATATCTGTAGGACGTCCTGGGTCTACAGAGGGACACGTTCCACCTGCAGTGGGTCAACCCCTTAGGGCTAGGCTCAGCTAAGGCATCTTGGATGAAAACATCCTTCTTCTTCTCTCGTGCAAATGCTCGATCAATCACTGTCATGTCTCTGCCCCTGATGAGGTCTCAACAACCACTTGATGGGCACTTTATCCCCATGGAGGTCTGACCTAATCATCTCCCCATGTGTACCGGTCCACCTGGTACCTGTCCATCAGGTATGGTCCTGCACATCAAAAACTTCACCCTCCATGGGCTCATTAGTCCTCGGGATCATAGCAATGCCAATCATATTTCATCATTAATTTTATCAAATGCATGCATAAAACTCTTAGCACATCATCTAATAGCTAAAAGACATTACACTGACCTACTATACAAAGCCGAAGAAAAATACGAAGTGCCCTATTGGGCCAGCATCCATAAGAAGAAGAAAGTTCCCAAAGGATATCATCCAAGCCATGTAACATGAGGTGGTGTGGTCAAAGGATGTCCAGACATAGTGGAAGACAAGGGTGATATTATCTGTGGGTGCCTTTGTAGGAGGCGAGTTGTACTTGTCATGGATGCAATTCTTTCCAAGCCCTTTATTGCCTTTATTCTTTCTTTTATTCATTACTTTTTCTTTCTTTTTATTTCAAGGTCTAACTAGAGGACACTGCCTTGGCGTGGTGACCAGAGTTGACAGTGTTACCCATGAGTATTTTCACAAAAATGATAAGGCTGGCTCATGATGAGACCCCCTTTCCCTTGGCCATGCAACCAAGGGTCACTGCCCTGGCGTGGTAACCAGATAATGGCAATCTCATACTGCTAGGTACCTATGAACATAATGGGTTGGCTCGTGATGAGACCCCCCATCCTCTTGGCTAGGTCTTGTTTTATTATTTTTCTTCGGGTCCCTCTTGTTTCTTATCGAGAGGATTTTTATTGCCTTCCCGGGGATCCCTAGGCGAGGTATCTCTAGGTTTTATTTTCTATGGCTTTTATCTTTTACCAGCTTCTTTTACCCCCTGGGCCTTTAGCCCCTTCTTCCCACAAGATAAAGTGTAACCCCACAAATAGGTCATCCTAATGTCTGGACTAGGGGAATGGGATAGATGAATAGGAGATAATATGTAAAATGATAATATGGTGGGAGCAGACGATGGCTCTTCAAAATCCCCCCTGGTGGCTAACCAAAACCTATGGATACAAGCTTGCTAGGGCACCCCGTTAATCCCCCCAACCATGGTCAAGTGGGTTAGTGTAAGATCCAAGAAGTTGTTAGAAATGTAATTAATCTGATGCATATATCTAAAAGTTATAATGATCAAACATGACACATACCATGATACCTGGACCAATTACCTCATGGAGCAAGAGTCTTCTCCGATGCAAGTCCAAGTCGAAGGTGATGGATGTTGCTACTGCTGACAGGATAGGTCTGATGAAGAAGAAGAAAGATGGGCCCTCCAGGGCCATGCTCAGGTCAATCCTGCTCTCGGTACTCCATGTCTAGGACCTATGGGCCTCGAGACATGATCTCCTAGTTCTCCCTAGAAATCAGGGATAACATCTGGCCCCAACTCGGGGACATGTGCTCACCATAGAGCGCATGAGAACCTCATCATCTCTAGCATAAACTTGTAGACCTACTCACACTCGAAAAGGGCATTAGCAACAAAGGTGGGGTGGTATTGCCACCCCGCAATATATATATGTATATGAATGAAATAAAATAATCAACAAAACATGAAAGCAAACTACTTGCCTATACTTACCTGTTGGCTGGATGCTCAATGTAGTCAAACGACCAGTGTAACCAATCCAACAATGTACCCCAATACTTGCCTTAGTGCTTCATCATAAACCAAAACAGTGATAAATCAAGCACAAAAATGACATGGGTTAGAACATATATCATATCATCGGAGATCTCAAGTTCTAACTCATGGAGGCCAGTGGGAGGGATGAAATCATGCCAAGTCAATCTCTGAGGAAAGTACTCAATCCACTTCAAGAAAGGGTCATGAGGAGAGCAAGGTTCATAAAACTGACTCAAAGGGCCTGCAAACTGGCTACCTAGGGCATCCTCATGCTCTAAAGTCAAGGAAGGGATCAACAAAGACCTAGCAGATGATTGACAAACTACCAAGGGAAAGTTGAAAAAATGGGACAACTTACTCAAACTTGTAGTATTCAACCAAACCCTAGAGTTTAGGGCTTGCCTAAGAGGAAACTCAACATAAAAAACGTGCTTCCCAACTACACCTTTAATGGAAAAGCATGGTAAAGTAATAACAGGTGGCTGGAGCGAAAAGTTCATGAGAAACCTTCTTTAGGCAAACGATGTCCTTACTTGTATCAAAATTTGAACGCAGTGGTGGTTGGCAATCATCTTCATGAAAAGAGTCCAAGTGCTCAGAAGGGTACTCATAAAAAATCTCAAGGTAAGACTAAAAATCATCAAAAGACTAAGTTACTAGGTCATCCTTGGTTTTTTGAAAAGTACGGGTAAAAATCTCATCTCCTTGTTGCCATTGGTTAGAAGTAATCTGTCGTGACAATTGCAAGGGTAACAACTAGAAATGACTCTCAGTGTCATATATGGGATCCAGGTCATAACCAACTATATCCCACCTACGTCTCCCAACATGTATGAACTCATCAATGTTATCAACAGTGTCACTATCTGTGTCATAACATGCAGGGTTTGAAACATTTGAGAATTCATCCTCCTCCTCCTCTTCATCACAAGGTAAAGAATCATCAAAAACTAGGGGAGGAGGGTAACTTACTGTTTCTTCTTGTGCGGGAACTTCGAGGACTTTGGTGTTTTTAGCATGCATTATGGTCTCATCCTCAGGGATTTCTCCTTCTTCCTCAATTGGAAGGCCTAATTCTTTGATTGCAAAGCAAGGGCCATCAAATTTTTTCAAAGCTTTCTTTTCCCCTTCATCTTCTAAATCAAGGAATACAGTATCATCAGAATTTTGAAGTGGAAAGCAACTAGCCTCATCTTCCCTTTGTTGTACAGGAGAGACAGGTTCTTGGATGACTTCATCAGAGGGAGGAGCACGGGTGCTGATCCGGATTATTTTCGGCATGAAATGAGAGCGGAGATATAATAAAGAAATGCACAGAGATATCGCAGATATTCAATAATATAACAGAAATTTATCAGAGATGAAACCATAAACATAGATATACAGTAATACACGATTTCTATTAATCAGAGAAATGTACAGAGACTGTAAAAATACAGAGTGAAAGACTCGCTAGAATGGTGGCAACTTATGTCTGAGAAGAGATGCGACGACTACTCACATTCGCAAGAAGATGATTACAATGAGGCTCGGAAGGCATTTTTACAATATAAGGGAATTCCAAAAGTCCTAGACATCCAAAAACCTAACCCTAGGAGATGAAGCGCCAAAAGTCATGTGGGCCCCGTTTGGGTAAGTTGGTGCATCAACTTCCCGGGGTCGTAACTTTTGCATACAATCTCCGTTTTAGGTGTATGATAGCTCGTTGGAGAGGTATCATCGAGGAGATTCATGTTAGGGGCTCAATCATGCCTTCAGCTATCATTGAGAACCTTGATCTCAAAAAACCTTCATTTAGGCCCTCAAAATGGCCCCGGAAGTTAAAACCTGCTAAAAATAGTAAATTACCAAAATTGCCAAAAACATGTTTTGGGCCAATTGGAGAAGGTGGGTGGCCACCGATATCCACCTGGATCAATCCTCCCTCCTTAGGAAGCAATGGTCTCCATTGCGTTGAGTTCCCGGGGGAGAGGGGAAAGCGATTGTTGAATCTGAATCTTGGTGATCTGCTTGCCTTGCTGGAGATGTGGCGTTGCTTAGCTTGTTGAAGGCTATCACGAACCTTTGGCTGGAAGGTTTGGACCTTTTTATCCAGTGTGGCTATTTTAGATGACTGTGTGCAGAAGGAATCTTCGTGCTTTGCTGCAACCTTGTCGACCTACTTCTGTTGGATAGAAAGTGCTTGGGCCGAAGCTGTGGTGGTTGCAGTATCCTTCTGTTCACCCTTTGAACAGATTGTGGAGAAGATGAATTTTGTAGTATGAGATACTACCTTGTGGCACTGTTTAGGTGGGGGCAGTAGTTGGAACTACCTCTGGTATCCTGTAGAGATGACCCCCGAGAGTAATAATGACACTACGGGGTCGAGACTCGTAGATAGCATGGCGTTTCCACATATATGGCTGGCCCAAGAGAACATCACAGACATCCAGTGGGGCAACATCACATAATACCTCATCCTTGAAGGGTTGAATGTCGTATGACAATTGACACTGCTGGCTAACACGAAGATCTCGTCCTTGGCGAAGCCACCCGATGCTGTATGGTTGCGGGTGTGGTGTTGTCGACAATCCCAACTGTTTGACGACCTCTGCTGAGATGAGGTTCTTTTGGCTTCCGCTATCAACAATAAAATCACGTGGGGTCCCCTTCACCCACATTTGTGAATGAAAAAGGCGCTCCCCCTCTTCAGGATCTGTTGGTTCTTCTGGTTGAATTGCTGCGGTTGTGACAATAGCAGTGGGGTCTGCGTCGATGATCTGTCTTTTCCCATTATTTTCAGAATCAGATTCTGAATCAAGGTTCGGCTCCTTGTCTTTGATCTCAGCCACCAATGACTGTTTTGAGCAACATTCATCGGTGTTGTGCCAGGGGCTTTTGTGGAAATCACACCATTTCCCGGTGTCCTTCTTTGTCTTCCCATGACCCTTCTTTTCCTGTGGCTTAGACTGGTTTTCGGGAGACTGTTTGTTAGGGTTGTCTTTGTCATACTTTGGTTGTTGTGGATTTGCAGACCTGAACTCCTGTTTGTTCTGGTGCTTAAATTTCTGCTCGATTTTAACAGCATATCGATAGGCAGCACTGAGTGATGAGATGTCCAGAAAATCCATTTCAGTTTGGATGTATCTGTGTAGATCCCCACGGTATTTCAGAACCAAATGTTGTTCGGAGTCTTTGATACCTAGCTTGGTGCGCAAGGTATGGAAGGTATTGGTGAACTCCGGAACTGCTTGGCCCCTCTCTTGCCGCAGTGTGGTCCATCTCATGTATTGTTCCTCATAGTTGCCAACAGGGTAGTACTGTTCCTTTACCACATCCACAAAAAATTCCCAAGTGGGCTTGGCCCCGTATATTCCAGAATCCTCTGTGGAACTCTGCTCCCAGTAAGTTTCCCACCAATGTTTGACATGGGGGAGAGCCTTAAGGAGCGCGAAGGTGATATTTTCCTCATCTGAAAAATTATGAACATATTTAACCATTTATCTAGGGCATTTGCATCTATTTGACCTTCAAATACGGGAATATCATAATTAACCTGTACCTTGAAAGGCGAGGTGCCTCCAAAGTGGTCGCTTGATGAAGATGTGCCTTATTCT
>ML809377.1:219526-240495 GCA_009831015.1 Picea engelmannii
GAGGTTTTCCATGCGTTTTTCAACTCCAACTGCAGTTTTTCCTTTCTTTCATTCTTTCTTCTGCTTTTCGCATGCCAGCATTCTCCTTGATTTTCTGAACTGACTCTTTGCATGCTTCCTCTACGCATGCCACATCATGCACCACTGTGTTAACTGCCAGTCTAATTTTAGACTAAAAGTCTTTCTGCTTTTCTTAACTCCAACTGCAGTTTCCCTTTTCGTTTATTCGTTCTTCTGCTTTTCGCGTGCCAGCATTCTCCCTGATTTTCTGAATTGGCTCTTTACTCTGCCTCCTCTACGCATGCCACCTCATGCAACGCTGTGTTCCAGCATCTGCGTTTCAGCATCTGTGATCCAGCATTTGTGTTTCAGCATCTACGTTTTAGCATCTGTGATTCAGCATTTGTGTTTCAGCATCTACGTTTTAGCATCTGTGATTCAACATTTGTGTTTCATCATCTACGTTTCAACATCTGTGATTCAGCATTTGTGTTTCAGCGTCTATGTTCTAGCTTCTATGTTCCAACATCTCTTATGCGTGTTCCATAAGCCAACCGATTGCCATCAATGACAACCTTGACCGTCTGCGTCATCTCTGCTACTTCGCATCATCTCTTCTGCTTCTGTGTTTCAGCCTCTGCGTTTAAGCATCTGTGTTTCAACATCTGTGTTCGCATTTGTGATTCAACATCTGTGTTCGCATTTGTGTTGCAGCATCTGTGTTTGCATTTGTTCTCCATAAACAATCGATTGTCATCAATGACAACCTTGATCATCTGCGTCATCTCTGCTATAGCCATATTTCCAACACATATATGTTCCAACTCATCAACTGCTTGTCTCAACCATGACTAGTTTTGGATTAGTCATCAACCCTAACTTGAAATAATCATAACTTTGTACCTATAATGACTAAAGATATGAAACTGATATACAATTTTCTTCAGTGTGTTTTATGCAATTCCTCCAGGTGTCACTACTTGTAACCTCTCAAAAAATGAGTTATAGAAAAAATGGCATACCTTGTTGAATTCTGGCTTATTCTAGAGAGCAACCTTGTAGAGCGTGCCCCGCACATAATATTTGTTGAATCGATCTAAAACTATTACAAAGAATAATACAGATTGTAATATAACCAACACAATTTGTCTCACTAAATTTGGATTTGTTATGAATAAATTATGACTTTTTTACCCGAAACACATGTTTTAGACTAGTTTCAGGATTAGCCACAAACCCTATTTTCCACAGTGTATCTCCAAAAATACAATGACCCAAAATCTAAATTTTTTACCACATATACTTGGATATGTTTCCTCAATTTCATATCAATATTACGGTCTAAATCATTATATAAAAACATTTTTTATGAAAATGGTGAGATGACCTGTAAATAACATACCTTAGAAAGCATCATGAAAAGAATTTATCCTCCCTTGAATTCCGACCCTCTTTTCTTCACCTTCCCTCTAAAATTAGGCTTAGATATCCTTTGGTTACCTCAGTCACCTATAGATATTCAATATGTTCAAGTGTTCCACACCAAAAATGCTCAAGAAGCTCTCACAAGAAGCTCTCCACCAATACTCCAAAAGATATTCTCACAAGAAGCTCTCCATCGATCCACAAAAAGGATGATCTACAAGAGACCATTGCTATTTTATTTATACTTTCATCTTCTAGGTCACTTAACCCATTTTTAGGTCACTTAACCCATTTCTAGGTCACTTAACCTATTTTCCTTATTTTAGGGTTAACCACTTTCCATAAATAGAAATCTCCAATACTTTATTATTTAAATATTCCTTCTTGATTTTGTCACCTTACTTTATCATTTCTTGATTTTGTCACTTCTCTTTAGTATTTAAATAATCCACCTTGACTTTGTCACTTTACTTTATCATTTAAATTATATTAACCCATTTCTAGGTCACTTAACCTATTTTCCTTATTTTAGGGTTAACCACTTTCCATAAATAGAAAGTTCTCCAATACTTTATCATTTAAATATTCCTTCTTGATTTTGTCACCTTACTTTATCATTTCTTGATTTTTTCACTTCTATTTATTATTTAAATAATGCACATTGACTTTGTCACTTTATCATTTAAATAATGATTTCTTCTTTTAGGTCACTTTGACTTCTTTGACCTTGGGGACTTCAAGCCTTCATGTGGGGCTCCTTCATCTTAGTAAGGCCATAACTCTCAAACCATGAGGAGTTATTTGACATTCCACATACCATCAGAAATGGCATGACAAGCACTATCCATCTAGGATAGTTTCACCAACAATTTCCTTGATCTTCATCTCATTATTCCACATACAAGCATGGGTCCTCCAACCATTCTTCTAGGATAATTCAATCTGCAAAGCATCTTCCCATGAGGGATTTCACCATAAGGGGACCACTTTGGAGTTCATCCATTTGTGCACCTTATCAATCATGATAAGACAATAATGATATCATGGGTCCTCCAACCATTCTTCTAGGATAACTCAATCTGCAAAGCGTCTTCCCGTGAGGGATTTCACCATAAGGGGACCACTTTGGAGTTCATCCATTTGTGCATCTTATCAATCATGATAATACAATAATGAGTCATCTATACATTTTTCCAACAATGCATCAGATACCAATGAAACCACATCGATCCATCTTCATCATGTATCAATGACAACTCATTTATCCATCTTCATCATATCATTGACAACTCATTGATCCATCTTCATCTATGCATTCTCATCAAGGACAATACATATTACATTACATCAATCATCAACCAATCAATCCTTTGGCATCAATCAATCACTTGACATCAATCAATCAAACCATTGGCATCAATGACAACATGATCCAATAGAGACAATACCCAAATAGAAATTCCACTATCCCATCCTGAAGCTGAGACAACTCAGGTAGAAGGAGAAAATACTGAAATAGAAGCCTAGCCTATACAAGCAAAGGAACAAAGTATATATATAGAGGTCCAGAGCTCACAAGAAGAGGGCAAGATTATACAGACGGAGGTCCAAAACTCACAAACAGAAGCCCAGACTATACAGGCAGAGGCCCGCACCACACAGGAAAATATGTCAAAGAGGAAGAGAAAAAGAACAATTGATGCTTCAGAAACTATGAAAAAAAGAATAAGTAAGAGGTTAGCATAAATCCAGGAAAAAGGGCAGGCAAAACAACCCTCACAAGAAAATATTCAAGATAGTGAACAAATAGGACAATCTTTACAAGGAAATACCCAAGAAAATACACATCCATCACTTAAACACCTTACATCAAAGTTCCTCAAGGGTTACGAAATCAATATGGCTCAATTTATAGGGAGTCTAGGGACAACAATTGACAAAGACACAAGAAGGATCAAAGAACACCAAACACCAGCTTCATGTACAAACCCTGCTTTGGACCCCCCTGACATAGAAATGACATTCCCTGAAGATACAGAACAACCTGAGGTAAACGGTCTTGAAGGATAGACAAAACACACAGAGAAAATAGGAGAACAACCATTGACTGAGCAAGATGAGGAAAACCTTGGCACTCCTCATAAACAGAAAGCAACAGGAAAATGCCACAAGAAAATAAATAAATTGAAGAAGGAAAACAGGTTGTTGAGAAGGAAGGTTAAAAAAATTAAAATAATAAAACAAAAAGTGGGGAGACTCAAAGAAACAATTAAGGAATTGAGGAAACAACTGGAGCAATATATTAAGGCCTATGAAAGGAAGAAATCAAAAAGGCCTAAAACACAGGGAAGGAACCTAGTTCTTAGGAAGACAGTCCCTACAAGTTCTGTGGGGACACAGACAGAATTGCAGACCCCTACAGACATAGCAGAAATAGAATCTCAATCAGAAATCCCAGAAGAAGTAGCTACTCAAACTGAGGAAGTGATTCCCATAAATTTTCCTACCACTCTGGAGACCATTGATGCAGAAACCTAGACAAACAGGACAACAACAGAAAAGGAAGCGTGCCAGACTAAGGAAACATTTCAGTCTCTTGAGCATAGTGTTGTCATTAACAGGTTAGAGGCAGAGTTGGTGCAAGCCCAACAATCCCTGATTCGAAGAAAGGATGAAATGGGTCCCATGGAAGAGCATCAAAGAATTGTTAAACAACTCAAAACCATGACAACAACATAGAGTGAAACTTATGCTGAGTTAACCAGGGCTCAAGGGAAGACAAAGAAAATACAAGGCCAATTAGAAAAATATTTGGAGCAAATCAAGGAGATTTGCTTTGTCTATGATGATATAGTGTCCTGTAGGGATCCTAATACCAATTACACTTTATTTTTATTGGTGTTTTATTTATTGTTAAGGGTAAAATATATCAGAGTGGGAAAACCATTTGAGTTCACCACTATTCCTGAGTTTGTTTCCTGCTTCAGAGAATAACAAGAAGAAGTGCAATACTTCTTATGTGAATTATACCTCCACAATTTCATCATGGGGGAGAACAGAGTAGATAACCCTATCCATTTCATTGGATATATACAGTTTCAAGCATTCTTATCCTTTACCAAGAACCAAACCAGGTGGGCTAAGGCACACAAGGTTTTTATGAAAAGGGAGGCTGGATTAGACCTCTGGATCAGAGGAGATCCCCCTAAATATTTTATAGCCATTATGAGGCATAGAACATTCATGAAGAGGGGAGGGGTTGTAGACTCCTTAGCTACTATCCACCAATAGGTTATATGTTTAGGTCTATCATATTTTAGGGAGCTTAAAGAAGAAGCTCTTGCTGCTTCCAAACTAAGATGGGATGCCTCCCCAAATGCAATCAAAAGTAGGGAACCCTTTTTCTATAAGAACTTCCATGCAACCACCTTCAAGGTGGAAAGATACGCCGGAATGATCTTGGATGAGGGACCTGCCTGGATTGGGTGCAGATATAGTCCCTCTATTATTTGGTTTCCTCCATAAGGTTACCAGAAAGATTATCAAATTAATAGGAAGAGGGAAGAAGTTGCTTTTGAAGAGCTCAGATGCAAGAATGGGTTTAGGGAACCCGGTGAACCAACCTCTCCTCCCTACAACATTACTATTTTACATGTAATATCTCACCTTGCATGAGGACATGCAAGAAGGTAAGATGGGGTATGTTGGGTTCAGGAAAAGGTACACATATCCTCCTCATTTCATGATTTATGATATAATCTTGATTGACTTTTCTATTAATTAGGAGTGAAGTAGGATAGGAAATGATTAAAATGTCTTCTAGAAATATTATTGAGTAGTATTAGATAAATTCTAAAATTCGGTTGGAATTGTTTGATTTTATTGTAGGAATGGATAAACATTGTTAAACCCAAGATAGCTAAGGAGATTTTGAAGATACGTAGGCTATTGGAGGTTGAATACTTTGGGCACAAAGAAGTTTTGAGGAAGAATGATTCTCTATGTTGTAAACTTTATAAATAGTAAAGAAATCCCGAGGATCTTTCGATCCTCGGGATAGCTAATTTACCCATATCATTGTAGTATATAGAGGGTAATGAATCCTAAAAATATCATCGAAGAATTGTATCCAATCATTCAGAATTCAGAACTTTTCTATACAAACAATGTTTTGTAAATGTTGTACTAATTATGGAATTAATAGATCTCTTCAACGTTTTCAGCATTTCTGCATACTGAGTTTCTAATAGCAATGCTTATGAGGACCAAGGGCCCAGTCTGAAGGAGTTACTATCTCAATCTATAATTGTATCAGTTTGATTTATGTTTTATGATTTAATTCTCTTTTGCAAATAGTTCACGATAAATGCATAAGTGTGTTGGCATTGTTATTGTTTGCTTACAGAAGAAAAGGTGTTTCAATTGAACGTATCGATTGTTGTTTCAATTTTCCATAACTGTAGTTTACTGCTTGATGATTCCTCTCATTTTCACACTTGTTGTTCCTTTCATTTAAAGTAGCATTTGATGTTCCTTTCACTCACAATAGCATTTGTTGTTCCTTTCGCTTACAATAGTATTTGTTGTTCCTTTCGCTTCATTTCTACAATCACTATTCTATCTTAAATTACAAGGTTTAGCTATTTCTTTCCAGCAGGATACATAATCATTAATAGATTAGTTTCTCAATCTTTTCGCAGATTCAATTACTGTTTCTTAATTAGATCAATTCAGCAATTCAATTATTGTTTCTTAATTAGATCAATTCAACAATTCAATTATTGTTTCTTAATTAGATCAGTTCAACAATTCAATTACCGCCTTTAATTCACTGCATGTTATAAAGTCAGACTTCAGTTCTGTTAAGTAGAAGCTTAGTTTCAGAGTTTTGATGAATGTGTGAGGAACTTGATTGTGATAGACTCAGATTTGCTTTAACTACACAATTTTTAGCTTCTACAGCTATCTACATAGCCTTTGTTGATATTCTTGAGATAAAAAGACGAATCCTCAGGTTGATAAATTAATTTTAAACTAAGGTTGGTTTTAGGACATCTTCAGAGCCCAACAACGTGGTTCCACTCCTATATCACGTCTATCCCCGCAATTGCATGTGGGCCTACCCCAACACGTCACGTCACCCTGGCATCTAGAGTCCCATCCAACCAAGGGTTAACATTTTTCTAACTCTTATATGCCCATTTAATTAATAAATCAACATTATATTAAAATCTCACTCTTTATCAGTCATTCATTTAATCCCCTCTAGGGTAAGTAATCTTCATTAATTAATTCCCTTCGTAATTATGTTTCTACTTGGCCTAAATTACTGGCAGGGTAAAACCAAGGATTTTCTTTTCCTTCTTACCTTGGGAATCCAACCCCAAGTATGATTTCTTATTAATTGTTACAACATAATCACATTACCCCATCATTTAAATAATTATTGTACAATATACTTATAATTAATTATATTACATTAAAATTGTACTTAAGTTTATTAATATAACTCAAGACGTAAACCATTAACCCTCCCAATATTTCCAGGAATTCCCGAAGCTTGAATTCTCGAGTAATATAATCACAATTTATTTTATTTACTAAACTTCATAAGTATATCTCTCAATATAATAAGTTTAAAATTCAATAATTTATACTTGTTAATTTATATCATTATTTTAATGGGGCGAATAAACTTTGGGTCAATTCCTTAGGCTCCTAAACACACTCCCTATTCCTCAAAATCCCGAAGTTCCAAAGTGGTCCAACGCACATGGGTTATAATATTTATATAATATAATTATTTGAGAAAAGGTTGACCTTGTCCACGTAAGGATTTTATAATAATATAATATATTATAATACCATAAGCCCCATTAAAGTTTACACCTAAGAATTATAATTCCATTAAATGTTTTCCTAAAGAGACTATGGGCCAGAAGCCTTCGCGATTTATCACAACGCATTCACTTCAACATCCCGAAGCCCCGAAGGGGTCCCAATTATACATGTTACGCATTATAAAATATTTTAAGGGGAAAAAGGTTGGCCATATCCACGTGCATATATTACAATGGACTTTATTATAATATAATATATTATATTTCACCCCCTTGGAAATTTCACCCATGTTTATTTAATCCCCAATATTATATTTAATATTGGAATGAGGGAAACATATCTAGGTCAACTCCTTTGGATCTTCAACACACTCTCTATTCTCAAACCTCCCAAAGCCCTGGAGTCTCGAAATCCCAAAGGGGTCCCACTTGTATTATGTTGTGAAACAAATACAATTAATTATCGTGTATTATAATATCATTAATTACAATAAAGGTTTATTATAATCAATTACATTGATTTAATCACATTAAATACAATATAATATAATTTATTATATTTCATATATATGCAACGTTGGTACAGGAAAAGGTAGGGTTTGGGCCTTCGACCATTTTTGCTCGTGATATCCATCACCCGAAATACCCCAAAGCCCCAAAGTGTCGAAAACCACGATATAGTTAAGGCATTAAATCACGAGTCATTTTCCGATGTGCTTTGACATTAGAATAGTATTAAATTATATTTTCTTTTGGTCTCAAGCCTTTTATTATCCAGGAACTTTAACCTCCATTTTTGAGAAGGATATGTGTGTGTGTATTTCCATAGCCTTACATAATTTTATTACAAGAAAATTTTAAATGAAATTATTTTTTCTTAAAGGAAAAATAAGGGAAAAGAAATATTTATTTTCCTCTTGGGTAATTACTTGCATTTTTTTCCAAAGCACTACTAAGTTTCTCTTCTTAAAAACCATTTTTTTGAATATGTACGCACCTTGCACCAATAATGCCCGCATACATACGCTTGTTGCACCACTACAACTCGCGTACATACACATGTTGCACCATTACAGCCCACGTATACTTGCAAAAGTTGCAAAAAATAAAAAGTTCCAAGGAATTCGTTGAGATTATGGGCTATTGGGTAGTTTCCCAACTAATCCACCTGCTATATACCGTCACCCAACTAAATAACCATCATTTTGTCATATAAAAGGAGGTGTCGAGGTCTCATTTCACATTTAAGCATAAAAACAGTGAAACTCTACTCGATTTCACTTCCCCTCCTTACCCAAGATATTGCAACCCTTTTGTGAGAATTGCCTCAACATTCCATCATTAGCTCCTTCTCCCCCATTTTAACCCATTCACTTCCCAAGAAGAGCTCCAAATATTGAGAGGAGAATCCATACAAAGGTGCACTTGGAGCTTGGTTAAGAGGAGCTCGGACTAGGTTCGTGGAACGGTAGTCGGCTTTGATTGTAAAGGTATAATCATTGAGTTATTAATAAAAAAATTACTTTTCCTGTCCCAAATCATGGTGTATTGAATGCTTTTATTGATTTATGTTTTGACATTCTAACATCTAACCCTAACTTGTATATGGAATAACATGTTTGTAGTTTTTTGTTTGTCAATATTTGGATGCAGGTCAGAGCTAGGAGGAGGCGTGCAGTCAACAAAACTTTCAAGCGCGAGGGGATCATCACCAGGTGTGGAGTAAAGGTATTGTTACTCGTTCTCCCTCGTCTTTTCTTTTATTGTATTAGTTTTTGTATGTTTGGGGTAGTTTAGATAAGTAGTTGAATTTTAGACGGTTAATTGATCTGCCTACATTTTGAACCCTGGTGTAGTCATAGGGGGCTTATTCCCACTATAATTTCCTAATTCCTTTCCTAACGCTTTTTTATAATAATTTTTTGGTATTTATCCTCATTGGGCTATCTCCTTGAGGCCCAAATACAATTCTAAAACTTGGTATTTTCTAAGTGTTCTGACATAAAGTTCTAGGACACCTTAAGATCATAAGCAAACTTATACAGAAAATTGTCTCTTTCTTTTTAAATTTCTATAGAGGTTCTAGTTGTTTTGTATGTCCTCATTAGAAACAAAATATGGGCTGCAAATGTAGATCAACCTTAACAATTACACCCATAATTCTTCTTTTAGAACACAAACATGATAAGAAGTAAGGAGATCAATTGAAATAGTATTCAATAGAAAGCTTACTCATAAATTCACCTAAGTTCCTGAACTGATTTAAAAGAGGCTGAATTTTCATTTCGCTAGAACACTTGTTATCTCCTTTATGTACTTAGATTTATTCACACACATATATTCTTTTGCAGATGATCCGCCCATATTTTATTCCCAATATGAATGACTACCTATCACTAACACTTTCTTTGTCTAGATAGGTATAGACAGAAGGTAATATCAACAATAGAGGTGATTTTTAGAATCCACTTCATATTTCTCAGTCACTAGCACATCAACATCACAAGTTCTCTTATCTAGATAGAATATAACTCCAAATTTCATAAATTTCACAGAATTCATATTATAAGAGAAACTAATCAAGAACAATACAAGGCTTAGTGCAACACTTATCTGACAACTTGAAATTAGTTAGCAATTGCTGAAGGGTGCTCCCTTTTCCACCCAACCATAGACACAATTGATTTTGAAATAGTTTACAACTTTCCACCCCCAGCTAGATCATGATGACCTAAGAGAGACTCTTCCTTATGTTCAGTTACAGCCAGGGAGGAAGGTTACTCCCCTCCTCCCACATGAATTATGGAAATTTAATTTTCTATCCACCAAGCAAGGGAGGTTGATGTGATTTCTCACTCAATCACTCCATATATCTACAACTTTGTTTATCAGCTTGATTAGAAAATCATTTCCCAACAATTCATGTACCCAGAAATAGATTTTTTTCTCAGTTCTCTTCAAAACCAGAGAGTTGCACATGCTCTCCCTCCTCAGAAATGGTAACCAGACCCATTCCTCTACATCTTATCCCTCTGCCCACAATTTTCCTTCCTTTTCTTGCCTTCCTCAGCAAGATTTTGTGGGTCCAATTCCCAATTTCATGGGTCAGATTAGGAAGTTTCTAGATGGGCAATCTTCCCATATCCTCATTGACTCTTGAGGAAGAATTCCCAACTACCAGCTTGACTGATAATTAAATTCTATGGGTCAGAGGACTGTTTTGGGTCTGATCAATTTCAATCCAGCAGAGTACTAGTCTGGTAGGTGTCATCTCAACCATTATCGGTTCCCCTCACCATCTCTCTCATGCATCATGATCTATGTTGGAACACCTTCAACAGTTTTTTAACAAATTTCCATTTCTATTATTTACTAACAGAAATATTTACATTACCTCTTTAGCAAGGGTTCATTGTCTTTTAAAAATCACATAACAATTATGTCCATAGTCCTTGCCACAATAGAAATAATATTTACAAACTGGGGGAAACATGGGTGTTACAATTGCATTTGGAATTGCAACAGTTGTATTGTGCTAGGAGTCGCAGCTCCTACAGAGAATTACAACCACTGTAATTGCTCCTACATAACAATGTTAGTGCAAGAAGGTAATAGTTTCCTTAAGAAATATGTAAGAATGGAAAAAATGGCATATGGGAGATAATTCATACCTAGGTGAAAAGTAATACCAATTGGATAAGAGAGATATCAAAAGAGAGTGAACAATGGAAAAATGGTAAGGAAAAAGGTATTGTATGGGTGCTAAAACATGCCAATTTAGGCACCATTCATCTTGCTTAAGTTTATCCCACCATGTGGTTTCCTTCCTTGCAAGTGGTAGGTCATAATTATAGCTTATATCCTTGAGGGGTAATCATGCAGCTATAAATATTTCTTCACTTCCAAAAACTAGGCCTCGACCTATTCTCCTTTCTTGTGCTCACCATTGAAAGTTGGTGGCTTGATTTTCCTGAGTTCACCTTGCAAGATGTCTGCCACGAGCCTTCTCTCCTGCCTCTTATTAGGGGAAACACTTAGGCTTCTCCCTAACCTTGAAATGTCATGAGTTCTTCTAGTGGATTTATTTGGAGAAAGATGGTGCTTTCTCGTACATATTGGTTGCATGTTATTCCCATGGTTATCCCTTCTACTTTGGGATCTAGATGCTATCACTTTTCTAGCACTAACCACTTGGTTGGTGCTAGAGTGTTTTTGTTGAGAACACACTTATATTGAGAGGTGGGATTGAATCAATATAAGGCTATATTGTTTTTTAACATTCATAAACCATAATGAAGTAATCACATAAATGTAACAACTAGAAGACACAATATTTTACATGGAAACCCTTTCGGGAGAAAACCACAAAAACGTATTTTTATAAATTTGTAGGCACCAACCTATTATTACAAATTTTTGTAGGAACCAACCTACTAAAGACAACAATCCCTTTCGTTGTTTCTAGGAAGTGACCTATTAGAGACATCAATCCCCTTTGTTGTTTGTAGGCACCAATCCCCACATCTATTTGTTTTTGTAGAAACCAACCTACTTATAAGTTTACAATTTCTTCATATTCATTTTCTTCACTTGTCTGTTTGTTGCTTCTTTATTTATGAAATTTGCTCTGTGCTAGTTACTTTTTTTTTCACTAGATCTTCTCTATGCTCGTTACTTCTTTTTTCGCCAGATCATCTCCACACTCACTCCTCCTTCTTTCGTAAGATCTGCTCAGTGCTCGCTCCTGTTTTCGCAATATCTATTAGTTTGATCATCACATACTTCATCGCTCTCTCCTTTTTAAATAATATTCAATTTTTTTTCATATTATATTCTCATATGTAAATATCACATTTCCGCTCTTCACCCACACACTTTTTCTCACAATCCTCTTCTCCTTTTATACTTTACGATAAAATCTACATGAAAAACCATGCACATTTGAAAAGACACGACCTTCATTAAATAAATCATTTTCCTTTTTAAAATTTACTTTTCAACATACCACGGGAAAAATACCACCATGGGTTTTAAAACCATTTGGAAATACCATGTACACTTTTACTCCACTTTCACTTTTTAATTCACTTTCACTTTTTAATCCACTTACACATAACTTCATGTTTAATCCACTTTTACTTTTTAATCCAATTTCACTTAACTCCATATTTAATCCACTTTCACATAACTTTATTTCTAATCCACTTCCACTTTGTATTTATTAAAGTCACATTTTCTTTGTGTATTTATATTTGAATACTTACCTTTGACATCAATGAAAATAATTGATTCAACACTATGTTAACTTTCCTATGCAACATATTCAGACTCTAAAGTATCTATTCCTAAGCCTTCATAATCATTTCATTATCTTCCCTATAGATCTGCACTTCTCTATGCAGGTTTCTCATAGTTACATGTTCATGCTTGCCTCTTCTTCCATTTGACTTTGCCTCAACATTTCCCATGCTAACGTGAGGACCTTGGACCTCCTGCTCATAGTTGTAACATCTCTAGAAATATTCCATAACTCTAGTCCTCATATAAGAACCAAAGTTATTTTCTTGTACCTCTAATTCTCTTTTTTTTGTAAGTAAGTATTCTATAAATTGCCTTTCATGAAAAATTGTTACAAAATGACCACTGTTCATTGGAGAGAGAGTTTCCATGACTAGAAAGCAACTCTGCTCTAGTTGAGTTTTCAAGACTATACTTCCTATGAGACCAAAAAATATATAGACATGAGTGGCTTCAATGACATAGAGGTTGTTTGAAATTGCCAGATACAAAAAAAAAGACAAGACCAGTAAACATAATCTGGCCTCAAGACTGATAGCAATTATGTCTAGGAGGACCATATACAAACTAAAATATCCAGTACCAAAAAAGTTGAATATGATGTCCTTCAAACGCGACTTCATTTCTGTTCAAGAGGAAGCACGATGGGCACTGTCACGGGAGATGGTGGGGCTTCTCAATTAGTGTTGAATTCTGTCACCAGGGAAAGACGGTGTTCCAGAAGCTCACGATGAAATTTGGCGTTGAAGACCTCATTGTGAAGCTCAAAAAACAGTTTTTGAAGAGTGGATAAGGTGTCAAAGATGAACTGAGAATCCACCATGTTGGTTGCATTCAATTTTTATGTGGATGGTGCTTCTAATGAGTGCTTCATTGGGTGTCCTGAGGAGTGAGCATCATGAGTGTTCCTGGAAGGATTGTTGGGTGAGCTTGGAGGTAGGCTCTCAAAAGATTTCCAACTAGGGAAATATTTTGGGGCATAACCGAGAGAGCACCCTTGCCTATCAAACCATTCAATCTTACAACCCCAACCAGTCGAGGTGTGTCCTCTATACTACTAGTAATCCTTGTTCGAGTAGCATGAAGGAGACCTGGAGCACTTCCCATGAGAATTCAACTTATAATAACCGCAATCGAGGAGATAGATCATCTTACAAGAATGAGAGCTCCCATGCCTCGATTCAGGCAGCCTCATTGTCACAACATACTGAACGTAGGCGTGATGGAATCCCTGTAATGAAATGCCTAGACCCACTATTTTCCTTTTCCGCGATGGTGCACAAGGTAGAAACCATAAACAAAATAATGTTTATCTCAAGACATTAGCTTCATTAATTCAACCTCTCGACACTTGCATCATGGTCGTTAATGGATCATTAAACACCAAGTAACAAAAGTTAACAATGCCAACCTCCACCATGCAAAATTGCAACATTCCCCTGGAGCTAAATCTTGTCGAGTACAAAATAAATTGGATGATTAGATGTTGCAACCTCTGAAAACTTCCACCTTCTTCGTTGTCTCGAGGTTCAGGGAGCTAGGTTTTCAGTGTATTCAGTTCCTAGTGGATTATTATGTGCGCTATGCACTATATGACACCCCATCCAGGGCATGTACCTCTAATTCTGCAAGAAATGTGCATGTAATAATTATTGTTAGAACACACATAACATAAAAAAAAAAAAATCATCAATTAGAATACAAGTTATTCTTCTCATCAATTTATGAATAAAACAATGCACCATGTCAAAATATGATTCCTTAATCACATTATTCTTTGAAACATCTTTCCAACAGCTGTACTCATGCCCCATTCTAAGTTCTGAGTGAAGAGTTATAACATTCACAAGCTGTAATTTCCACTCACTTACTTCTACAGAATTTACTTTATTACTTTATGATAAAATTTTAGCACCCAATTCAAAATCAAGGGTTAATATATTTCTTCTCCTCCTCAATATCTTTCACACAACTATTCGTTTTCTCAAATCTAAGCTCCAAGATGAAAGTTATGGTCCAGAGAAATTTAGACTATTTTTCCCATTTTATCCATGTATACTACGGGTGTCTTCTTTCTTTGCCTACACATTTTTGCATATATGTATACCAAATATGGCTCCACGAATGTATTCTATGGTTAATAAGATTTATGTAGACTGCTATCGAGCCCCAAATAAACTTTTGAGCAATGAGTCATGTTGTTCGGAAGTAAACTGGTGCTGACATTTTATCTTAACTGTTTCAACTGTGACTTTCTCATACAAGTTCTTATTTGCGCCCGAAGTAGCCCATTGGATATATATCTCCAAGTTCTTTTATTTAAGTTACAAAAACAGAGTGTGCCATATGTACACTTGATTCTTATGGATTTTGATTTCCTAAAAACGTTATTTATGATCTCAAAATTGCCCTGCAAGTTCATAAACTTCAAAATCCCAAAAAAATCATAGAAAAATGATTGTTTTACTATTATAACAACCTCTTAATCTGAGTCGTCGATCTCAAATCAGGTGAAATCTCAACTGTTGATCTGAAATCTATCGACGATCGATGTTTTCCTTTGGATGCACACAACACTTTGCCAAAACTGTCGACCCGACCATCGGTCGTCAACCCTTTCCCTTGACAACTATTTTTCAATACATTGCTAAACTGACTTACCCAACCATTAGTGATCTTCATTAGTGGATGAAACAATTTATTAATTCATCTAACCCAATCATTGATCATCGACCATTCTTGTTGACATACAAAAACACTTCTCCATTTCGGTCGACCTTACAATCGACCATTTCATGGATGATGTGGCAACTATGTTGATGCGACATGACACATGGATGTTGACGTGGCATGACACGTAAAATCTAACATGGAACTTTGGTTGATGTGGCATGACACATGGATGTTGACGTGACATGAAATGTCATCATCCTCCTTCCTTCATCTACGATCGATAACTTCTCTCAGGTGAACTGAACATCTTGACAATTCTATCGACCCTCGACCATCAAACATCGACGATTAGTACTTTCTCTTGCTCGATCGAAATACTTTGCTAAAAAATCCAACCCAAAACACCTTATCGAATTGGTCAACCCAACCATTGGCCATCGATAATTCCCTTGGATGACCCAACACATACAAATTTTCGACCAAGTCCCAAATTAATTTGGATTGTCGATCTCCAAGCCAAGATGATATTGACTGTCGATCAAATCCTTTTTTCAAACCTCCAAAAACTAATACAGATCGTCGATCTACTCAACTTCACAAACCTCTGAAAGTGAATCCTAGTCGTCGATTTTCTAGACCTTGCCAAACTTAAAAAATCTTACAAGTTTTTAAATTCATTACAATGAATCTAAGTCGATGATCTTGGAATCAAACGCGATCTCGACTGTCGATCCATCAAAATTTTCCCAATTCTACAATAACCATTAACATATGAATTTCAACCTTTCAAGTTAAATTTTAACTCTGCAACTTTGCAGATCAACTCCATTAAACCTCTTAGAAAATTTTGAGGCATTTAAACTCGAATTTGAGAATTTCACTCTAATTTTCTTCATTTTTGTCCAAATTCGTCATAAGACAAAAAATCCATAACAACGAATTTTCCCAAATTTGCAGTGGTTATTGGCCCATACAATCTCATTGTTTGAACCAAAAGCTATGATACCATAATATAATGCTCCCCAACCTAGCTAAGGTCCATTATGTGTGAAAATACTCACAATGTTAAAAAAAAACTGTTAACTAATTTCCTGTAGCTTATCAACTACAAAATACACACACATTTAACTATTATCTAAATGCATTTACAACATGCTAAAAATGACATCAATGCAACTTAAATAACTACACAATAGCATATAAAATTTCTCAAACATAGAGTTAATACACAACAATTTAACTCATAAATACAACACATAAACATATAAAACACTTATCTTTTAAGTTAGTTGTGCAACCAGTTGCTTGGGGCGGACATTCCACCCAACCATAGACTTTTTGTTCCAAATCTCAACAACAAGTCACCCTCGATTTGGGGCTAGAAATCCACAAAAGTGGGTGGTATCTCACTGTCCACTCACAACTTAGAAAAACCCACAACCCACTAGTATTTTCCTACAACTATCTTCATTTTTCTCAAGCCCTCTTCTTCTCAACCTACCCAACCCAAGGAATGCACCCCTTCACTGATATTAGTCCCATGGGTGTCCCATTCGTTTATCGGGGTCTCTTTAGCACATGCAACTAGGAATCTCTTTGTTGGGAACTCAAGGGAGCTTACTATCAGGAAAAACTACCAACTACCAACAAACAACAACGAACACTTGTTGTTATAGTGCAACTCACATAGGAGTTCACTCTTCAGGCCTGACAACCTGGATTTTCATTATTTTCTCCATATACACTCCAGAAATGCTCCAACATGCTCTAGAATTCGCCCTCCATGGTTGCTCCAACTCCAAGCTCTTCTTCCTTGCTCTACTTGTTGTTCATTAAAAAATATGATTGTTTAAAATTGTTCATACAAAATTGTCTCATTTGGCTTGCTTGTTTGACTTACACACTTCCCCAAACTAATTGTACTCAACCCCCATGCTCACAATAATTATGGGATGTGACTTCTCACACCCACTCTCTTACATGCATTCAATGATTGACTTTGGGAACACTCAACAACAAAATAGAAGGTTCATATATCAATAGAAAATTTACGAAGTGATTTGAATTAATAGACATGGGTAATTCCCCCTTGGACCCCTCTTAGCCATTCTCTTATACCCTCCCCTCTCTTTTGGATTAATTCATTCTCCATCTCTGTCCATGTCCCCTTAGCAGTTGAAGTCACATTTTATTAATAAAACTTAAAAATACATTTCACATATTATATTGTTTGGCAGTAGCCACGCATTATATCTACATTAAGCATTAATCAAATTGGGGATTATAGCGAGGATGTTACATGTCAAGTCTGGTTGGAAATCAAACAATAGTTGGGATTTGATCATTTGTGGGAAAAGGATTCACTCTCTGATTGTTTCTGGGAGTATTTTTCATGTCCATATTTGAAGTCCCTAAAGGTGTTATCAATTCTAGTAGTTTTGGGTGTTTAACTAGCTAAGAAACACTAGTATATTTGAAGATAAATGTTTCCCTACTATCAAAATATCTCAACATGCATTGGCCCTTCCTTCTTGCTATAAATACAATTATAAGAAGAAATAACCTCCATTGTACCACAAACTTGAGATCAATAAATTGTTTCCTAGGGATTTTTTGATGGTGCATGTCAAGGGCCAAGCACAATTTGTGGTACTGGATTTACTCTTCACTTATTAGATATGCACTTGATTAAAGACAAAGCCGATTTAGGATAGGGGGGCAATAACTTGGGAGAATTCAAAGAATTATTTGCACTATTAAAGGTAACCATGGACATGGATGTGTCTAATCTACATATATTTGGGGATTCAAAGCTTGTTATTGATCAGATGAAGGATAATGTACATGTCACAAATTTGGGTCTCCATCATATCGCACATCAATTGCATGTTATTACTATTATGTTAACTCAACTTAGCTTTACTCATGTTCTCAGGGAATATAATTCTTTGGTTGATGCACTATCTAAAGATGTTTTATTATTGGGTGAAAATCACTTTGTTCGTGAGGAACTCTATGAAGGAGGACTGCTTACAATAAGAGATGATCTTCTTTTTGATTTGTAACTTCTTTTGTTGTTTGGCTTCTTGCTGGTCACTTTATGTGTTATGCATCACTGCATATCATTTTTTGGACATTTCAACTTTATGGCTATGTGACTCCTTTTAGTTGACTACTTGTAAGTTTTTAGTCTAGTGTTAGTTATAATTTGAGCATGTGTTATGCTTCTCTTTATGTAATGCGCTTGTGTGCCCAAGAGTCAATGATTGGTGTTGGAGATGCAACATTAGCAAAGGTTAATGGAATGCGAGAATTAAAGCATACACCACCAAAAACCAATTCATTTTCTTCCTATCGGCATTCATCCAATCAAACAATCAAGGGGGATGAGACTACCATATATTGTAGAGAGGTGTGTGGGATTAATCCTTCAATTGTTATGTACGAGGTTGTTAAAGGATGCCCATGGCTTGCCTATGTTGGCCCATGTTTGTCATTAAAACATAAGGCCTTCATGTTAGTTTCTGATACAACCACAAAGTTAATGGATCCAAGGGAGGCAGTTAAATCATGTCATGAGTCTCAAAGGAGGTGTTGACGACCAAGTCAACAATATCCCCCTCAACACCAATAGAGGTACTTGACACCAACCGAGCAAACTTGAACTTGTGACATTTGGCTTTGATACCAATTGTTGGCCCATGTTTTCCATTAAACCAAAAGGTCGATGATCCGGATGGATCTTGGTGGCCATCCACCTTTTCCACCAAGTCAACATTTGGAGCCTATGGTTTTGATAAACCACGATATTAACCCTTTTGATGGGGAATGGAATGTAATGCCATCTTCATTAGTTAATTACAGGCATCATGTAATGATTTCCTAGTGGTTTTATGTACATGCCTACAACATAGTCGACCTATTATTTTATGATACAACTGCCAAATTTAACAGATCCACAAAAGGAAGTTAAACCATGTCATGAGTCTCGAAGGAGGTGTTGACCACCAATTCAATAGTCTAAGTACCAATGGTCTCCATAATCCACTACTTATCCATTATAATGAACACTGCATAGATTTAACCCTAGAAACCAAATGGGAAAACCGACATTCAATGGTTGCTCAATGTTCATTTCAACAATCTCACATTGCAATGCAATTCATGGCTATATGGCCATTCCACAAATCACAAAGCTCATGCTCCTTTGCAATCTCCCCAAGTGATTTGAAATTAAAGTTACAAGAGCTCAAAGGTAATGGGAAGGCCAAGAAAATTACCTTTCATTCTCATTCCTTTCTCTTTTTCCTCTTCTATTTTCATTCTTTTATTTATTTAATTGTTTGTTTTTCCTTTCTTTTATCTCGTTTAATTTTTAGCACTTGCATTATATTTTATTATGTTACTATCCTCATTAATGATCTAATTATACTTATGTCCTAAATATTATAACTATTGCTTATTAAATCAAATATCTATTGTTATTGATCCACTTCCTTAAAAAAAAGAGTCAACATAAAATACAAAACAATATTCAAATTATCATAAATTTGAACTCTACTTCTGCAAACTAATATTAAATACAAAAAGACAGGAAAGAATTCCTTCCTAGCGTGGAAGGACACTAACATAACAGAAAACATTTTTTTGATGGCCCATCCATAAATATATCACAAAACGCTTGGGGTTTACGTGGAGGTTGCTTATTTTAGCTAACATTGATCTGCCTAAAATTCAAACCCAAGCAACTTCTTTTATGTAACAATGATCTGCCTAAAAGTCAAAATTTAAGCAACAAACCTTGTTTGAGAAAAATGGATATTTTGTTTTATGCCAATAAGTTTAAAACAAATTAACCAACATGAAATTTTAATGGTCAATGTTACAACACTAAATTTGATGCAAAACAGAACTCTGAAACACCCTGTAAGCTACAAAGGATTAGTTGGTCAATTTTATTAAAAAACAAACTTGTTTCATGGTTTATAATATGATCAACAAGACACATGTGACAATGTCCCTGCCACTTGTTGATATCTTGGCTAATCATGTATGAATGTTTAAGGCTATTGAACAACATCAAGAAGGAGATGACACCACGCCATGCCACTGTCAGAGCTAGAATGGAGGTGAGCCTGAGTTGTGAAGCCTCTGGTTAACATAATTTATAAGATTGCCTGCTAAAATATGTAGCATGTATTTCACTCTTCCAGAAACACGACCGTGACTGCTATCGTATACCACCCTGGGATTAAAGTGCTTAGGGCCTCCACACATCTTGTAGAGACCTAATAGGGTTTCACTCCATTTTTCCCTCCTTAGGGGTTTACAACCAAGTTTTTTTGGTATGCCCTATCTCTAGGGTTTGAGGGACATTGCGCCCTCCTAAGACATTTTTTTAGATTTCATTGTACCCTCCTCAGGGACTTTTTCTAGAGATTCTCATTTATCGACTCAACTTGGAAAACATGACCGCGTAAATATTTTATAGTCATGATAGAGATAGTTCTTCCTTTAATGAATCGAATAGAATCTGTAGGAGTGGGTTCATAACTTGGATTTCCAAAGCGAGGAAGCATTATTTTTTCATACCTTTTTTGTGATATGACACTTTGTGTGGGTTCATAGCATGTATTTCCAAAGCGAGGAAGCATTATTTTGCATACTTGTTTTGTGATATGACAAAGAGATAGGCTTTGTATCCAGAATATAGTTATATGGTTGAGGTAGTTA
>ML809377.1:240595-289436 GCA_009831015.1 Picea engelmannii
GTCATCTCAACCATTATCGGTTCCCCTCACCATCTCTCTCATGCATCATGATCTATGTTGGAACACCTTCAACAGTTTTTTAACAAATTTCCATTTCTATTATTTACTAACAGAAATATTTACATTACCTCTTTAGCAAGGGTTCATTGTCTTTTAAAAATCACATAACAATTATGTCCATAGTCCTTGCCACAATAGAAATAATATTTACAAACTGGGGGAAACATGGGTGTTACAATTGCATTTGGAATTGCAACAGTTGTATTGTGCTAGGAGTCGCAGCTCCTACAGAGAATTACAACCACTGTAATTGCTCCTACATAACAATGTTAGTGCAAGAAGGTAATAGTTTCCTTAAGAAATATGTAAGAATGGAAAAAATGGCATATGGGAGATAATTCATACCTAGGTGAAAAGTAATACCAATTGGATAAGAGAGATATCAAAAGAGAGTGAACAATGGAAAAATGGTAAGGAAAAAGGTATTGTATGGGTGCTAAAACATGCCAATTTAGGCACCATTCATCTTGCTTAAGTTTATCCCACCATGTGGTTTCCTTCCTTGCAAGTGGTAGGTCATAATTATAGCTTATATCCTTGAGGGGTAATCATGCAGCTATAAATATTTCTTCACTTCCAAAAACTAGGCCTCGACCTATTCTCCTTTCTTGTGCTCACCATTGAAAGTTGGTGGCTTGATTTTCCTGAGTTCACCTTGCAAGATGTCTGCCACGAGCCTTCTCTCCTGCCTCTTATTAGGGGAAACACTTAGGCTTCTCCCTAACCTTGAAATGTCATGAGTTCTTCTAGTGGATTTATTTGGAGAAAGATGGTGCTTTCTCGTACATATTGGTTGCATGTTATTCCCATGGTTATCCCTTCTACTTTGGGATCTAGATGCTATCACTTTTCTAGCACTAACCACTTGGTTGGTGCTAGAGTGTTTTTGTTGAGAACACACTTATATTGAGAGGTGGGATTGAATCAATATAAGGCTATATTGTTTTTTAACATTCATAAACCATAATGAAGTAATCACATAAATGTAACAACTAGAAGACACAATATTTTACATGGAAACCCTTTCGGGAGAAAACCACAAAAACGTATTTTTATAAATTTGTAGGCACCAACCTATTATTACAAATTTTTGTAGGAACCAACCTACTAAAGACAACAATCCCTTTCGTTGTTTCTAGGAAGTGACCTATTAGAGACATCAATCCCCTTTGTTGTTTGTAGGCACCAATCCCCACATCTATTTGTTTTTGTAGAAACCAACCTACTTATAAGTTTACAATTTCTTCATATTCATTTTCTTCACTTGTCTGTTTGTTGCTTCTTTATTTATGAAATTTGCTCTGTGCTAGTTACTTTTTTTTTCACTAGATCTTCTCTATGCTCGTTACTTCTTTTTTCGCCAGATCATCTCCACACTCACTCCTCCTTCTTTCGTAAGATCTGCTCAGTGCTCGCTCCTGTTTTCGCAATATCTATTAGTTTGATCATCACATACTTCATCGCTCTCTCCTTTTTAAATAATATTCAATTTTTTTTCATATTATATTCTCATATGTAAATATCACATTTCCGCTCTTCACCCACACACTTTTTCTCACAATCCTCTTCTCCTTTTATACTTTACGATAAAATCTACATGAAAAACCATGCACATTTGAAAAGACACGACCTTCATTAAATAAATCATTTTCCTTTTTAAAATTTACTTTTCAACATACCACGGGAAAAATACCACCATGGGTTTTAAAACCATTTGGAAATACCATGTACACTTTTACTCCACTTTCACTTTTTAATTCACTTTCACTTTTTAATCCACTTACACATAACTTCATGTTTAATCCACTTTTACTTTTTAATCCAATTTCACTTAACTCCATATTTAATCCACTTTCACATAACTTTATTTCTAATCCACTTCCACTTTGTATTTATTAAAGTCACATTTTCTTTGTGTATTTATATTTGAATACTTACCTTTGACATCAATGAAAATAATTGATTCAACACTATGTTAACTTTCCTATGCAACATATTCAGACTCTAAAGTATCTATTCCTAAGCCTTCATAATCATTTCATTATCTTCCCTATAGATCTGCACTTCTCTATGCAGGTTTCTCATAGTTACATGTTCATGCTTGCCTCTTCTTCCATTTGACTTTGCCTCAACATTTCCCATGCTAACGTGAGGACCTTGGACCTCCTGCTCATAGTTGTAACATCTCTAGAAATATTCCATAACTCTAGTCCTCATATAAGAACCAAAGTTATTTTCTTGTACCTCTAATTCTCTTTTTTTTGTAAGTAAGTATTCTATAAATTGCCTTTCATGAAAAATTGTTACAAAATGACCACTGTTCATTGGAGAGAGAGTTTCCATGACTAGAAAGCAACTCTGCTCTAGTTGAGTTTTCAAGACTATACTTCCTATGAGACCAAAAAATATATAGACATGAGTGGCTTCAATGACATAGAGGTTGTTTGAAATTGCCAGATACAAAAAAAAAGACAAGACCAGTAAACATAATCTGGCCTCAAGACTGATAGCAATTATGTCTAGGAGGACCATATACAAACTAAAATATCCAGTACCAAAAAAGTTGAATATGATGTCCTTCAAACGCGACTTCATTTCTGTTCAAGAGGAAGCACGATGGGCACTGTCACGGGAGATGGTGGGGCTTCTCAATTAGTGTTGAATTCTGTCACCAGGGAAAGACGGTGTTCCAGAAGCTCACGATGAAATTTGGCGTTGAAGACCTCATTGTGAAGCTCAAAAAACAGTTTTTGAAGAGTGGATAAGGTGTCAAAGATGAACTGAGAATCCACCATGTTGGTTGCATTCAATTTTTATGTGGATGGTGCTTCTAATGAGTGCTTCATTGGGTGTCCTGAGGAGTGAGCATCATGAGTGTTCCTGGAAGGATTGTTGGGTGAGCTTGGAGGTAGGCTCTCAAAAGATTTCCAACTAGGGAAATATTTTGGGGCATAACCGAGAGAGCACCCTTGCCTATCAAACCATTCAATCTTACAACCCCAACCAGTCGAGGTGTGTCCTCTATACTACTAGTAATCCTTGTTCGAGTAGCATGAAGGAGACCTGGAGCACTTCCCATGAGAATTCAACTTATAATAACCGCAATCGAGGAGATAGATCATCTTACAAGAATGAGAGCTCCCATGCCTCGATTCAGGCAGCCTCATTGTCACAACATACTGAACGTAGGCGTGATGGAATCCCTGTAATGAAATGCCTAGACCCACTATTTTCCTTTTCCGCGATGGTGCACAAGGTAGAAACCATAAACAAAATAATGTTTATCTCAAGACATTAGCTTCATTAATTCAACCTCTCGACACTTGCATCATGGTCGTTAATGGATCATTAAACACCAAGTAACAAAAGTTAACAATGCCAACCTCCACCATGCAAAATTGCAACATTCCCCTGGAGCTAAATCTTGTCGAGTACAAAATAAATTGGATGATTAGATGTTGCAACCTCTGAAAACTTCCACCTTCTTCGTTGTCTCGAGGTTCAGGGAGCTAGGTTTTCAGTGTATTCAGTTCCTAGTGGATTATTATGTGCGCTATGCACTATATGACACCCCATCCAGGGCATGTACCTCTAATTCTGCAAGAAATGTGCATGTAATAATTATTGTTAGAACACACATAACATAAAAAAAAAAAAATCATCAATTAGAATACAAGTTATTCTTCTCATCAATTTATGAATAAAACAATGCACCATGTCAAAATATGATTCCTTAATCACATTATTCTTTGAAACATCTTTCCAACAGCTGTACTCATGCCCCATTCTAAGTTCTGAGTGAAGAGTTATAACATTCACAAGCTGTAATTTCCACTCACTTACTTCTACAGAATTTACTTTATTACTTTATGATAAAATTTTAGCACCCAATTCAAAATCAAGGGTTAATATATTTCTTCTCCTCCTCAATATCTTTCACACAACTATTCGTTTTCTCAAATCTAAGCTCCAAGATGAAAGTTATGGTCCAGAGAAATTTAGACTATTTTTCCCATTTTATCCATGTATACTACGGGTGTCTTCTTTCTTTGCCTACACATTTTTGCATATATGTATACCAAATATGGCTCCACGAATGTATTCTATGGTTAATAAGATTTATGTAGACTGCTATCGAGCCCCAAATAAACTTTTGAGCAATGAGTCATGTTGTTCGGAAGTAAACTGGTGCTGACATTTTATCTTAACTGTTTCAACTGTGACTTTCTCATACAAGTTCTTATTTGCGCCCGAAGTAGCCCATTGGATATATATCTCCAAGTTCTTTTATTTAAGTTACAAAAACAGAGTGTGCCATATGTACACTTGATTCTTATGGATTTTGATTTCCTAAAAACGTTATTTATGATCTCAAAATTGCCCTGCAAGTTCATAAACTTCAAAATCCCAAAAAAATCATAGAAAAATGATTGTTTTACTATTATAACAACCTCTTAATCTGAGTCGTCGATCTCAAATCAGGTGAAATCTCAACTGTTGATCTGAAATCTATCGACGATCGATGTTTTCCTTTGGATGCACACAACACTTTGCCAAAACTGTCGACCCGACCATCGGTCGTCAACCCTTTCCCTTGACAACTATTTTTCAATACATTGCTAAACTGACTTACCCAACCATTAGTGATCTTCATTAGTGGATGAAACAATTTATTAATTCATCTAACCCAATCATTGATCATCGACCATTCTTGTTGACATACAAAAACACTTCTCCATTTCGGTCGACCTTACAATCGACCATTTCATGGATGATGTGGCAACTATGTTGATGCGACATGACACATGGATGTTGACGTGGCATGACACGTAAAATCTAACATGGAACTTTGGTTGATGTGGCATGACACATGGATGTTGACGTGACATGAAATGTCATCATCCTCCTTCCTTCATCTACGATCGATAACTTCTCTCAGGTGAACTGAACATCTTGACAATTCTATCGACCCTCGACCATCAAACATCGACGATTAGTACTTTCTCTTGCTCGATCGAAATACTTTGCTAAAAAATCCAACCCAAAACACCTTATCGAATTGGTCAACCCAACCATTGGCCATCGATAATTCCCTTGGATGACCCAACACATACAAATTTTCGACCAAGTCCCAAATTAATTTGGATTGTCGATCTCCAAGCCAAGATGATATTGACTGTCGATCAAATCCTTTTTTCAAACCTCCAAAAACTAATACAGATCGTCGATCTACTCAACTTCACAAACCTCTGAAAGTGAATCCTAGTCGTCGATTTTCTAGACCTTGCCAAACTTAAAAAATCTTACAAGTTTTTAAATTCATTACAATGAATCTAAGTCGATGATCTTGGAATCAAACGCGATCTCGACTGTCGATCCATCAAAATTTTCCCAATTCTACAATAACCATTAACATATGAATTTCAACCTTTCAAGTTAAATTTTAACTCTGCAACTTTGCAGATCAACTCCATTAAACCTCTTAGAAAATTTTGAGGCATTTAAACTCGAATTTGAGAATTTCACTCTAATTTTCTTCATTTTTGTCCAAATTCGTCATAAGACAAAAAATCCATAACAACGAATTTTCCCAAATTTGCAGTGGTTATTGGCCCATACAATCTCATTGTTTGAACCAAAAGCTATGATACCATAATATAATGCTCCCCAACCTAGCTAAGGTCCATTATGTGTGAAAATACTCACAATGTTAAAAAAAAACTGTTAACTAATTTCCTGTAGCTTATCAACTACAAAATACACACACATTTAACTATTATCTAAATGCATTTACAACATGCTAAAAATGACATCAATGCAACTTAAATAACTACACAATAGCATATAAAATTTCTCAAACATAGAGTTAATACACAACAATTTAACTCATAAATACAACACATAAACATATAAAACACTTATCTTTTAAGTTAGTTGTGCAACCAGTTGCTTGGGGCGGACATTCCACCCAACCATAGACTTTTTGTTCCAAATCTCAACAACAAGTCACCCTCGATTTGGGGCTAGAAATCCACAAAAGTGGGTGGTATCTCACTGTCCACTCACAACTTAGAAAAACCCACAACCCACTAGTATTTTCCTACAACTATCTTCATTTTTCTCAAGCCCTCTTCTTCTCAACCTACCCAACCCAAGGAATGCACCCCTTCACTGATATTAGTCCCATGGGTGTCCCATTCGTTTATCGGGGTCTCTTTAGCACATGCAACTAGGAATCTCTTTGTTGGGAACTCAAGGGAGCTTACTATCAGGAAAAACTACCAACTACCAACAAACAACAACGAACACTTGTTGTTATAGTGCAACTCACATAGGAGTTCACTCTTCAGGCCTGACAACCTGGATTTTCATTATTTTCTCCATATACACTCCAGAAATGCTCCAACATGCTCTAGAATTCGCCCTCCATGGTTGCTCCAACTCCAAGCTCTTCTTCCTTGCTCTACTTGTTGTTCATTAAAAAATATGATTGTTTAAAATTGTTCATACAAAATTGTCTCATTTGGCTTGCTTGTTTGACTTACACACTTCCCCAAACTAATTGTACTCAACCCCCATGCTCACAATAATTATGGGATGTGACTTCTCACACCCACTCTCTTACATGCATTCAATGATTGACTTTGGGAACACTCAACAACAAAATAGAAGGTTCATATATCAATAGAAAATTTACGAAGTGATTTGAATTAATAGACATGGGTAATTCCCCCTTGGACCCCTCTTAGCCATTCTCTTATACCCTCCCCTCTCTTTTGGATTAATTCATTCTCCATCTCTGTCCATGTCCCCTTAGCAGTTGAAGTCACATTTTATTAATAAAACTTAAAAATACATTTCACATATTATATTGTTTGGCAGTAGCCACGCATTATATCTACATTAAGCATTAATCAAATTGGGGATTATAGCGAGGATGTTACATGTCAAGTCTGGTTGGAAATCAAACAATAGTTGGGATTTGATCATTTGTGGGAAAAGGATTCACTCTCTGATTGTTTCTGGGAGTATTTTTCATGTCCATATTTGAAGTCCCTAAAGGTGTTATCAATTCTAGTAGTTTTGGGTGTTTAACTAGCTAAGAAACACTAGTATATTTGAAGATAAATGTTTCCCTACTATCAAAATATCTCAACATGCATTGGCCCTTCCTTCTTGCTATAAATACAATTATAAGAAGAAATAACCTCCATTGTACCACAAACTTGAGATCAATAAATTGTTTCCTAGGGATTTTTTGATGGTGCATGTCAAGGGCCAAGCACAATTTGTGGTACTGGATTTACTCTTCACTTATTAGATATGCACTTGATTAAAGACAAAGCCGATTTAGGATAGGGGGGCAATAACTTGGGAGAATTCAAAGAATTATTTGCACTATTAAAGGTAACCATGGACATGGATGTGTCTAATCTACATATATTTGGGGATTCAAAGCTTGTTATTGATCAGATGAAGGATAATGTACATGTCACAAATTTGGGTCTCCATCATATCGCACATCAATTGCATGTTATTACTATTATGTTAACTCAACTTAGCTTTACTCATGTTCTCAGGGAATATAATTCTTTGGTTGATGCACTATCTAAAGATGTTTTATTATTGGGTGAAAATCACTTTGTTCGTGAGGAACTCTATGAAGGAGGACTGCTTACAATAAGAGATGATCTTCTTTTTGATTTGTAACTTCTTTTGTTGTTTGGCTTCTTGCTGGTCACTTTATGTGTTATGCATCACTGCATATCATTTTTTGGACATTTCAACTTTATGGCTATGTGACTCCTTTTAGTTGACTACTTGTAAGTTTTTAGTCTAGTGTTAGTTATAATTTGAGCATGTGTTATGCTTCTCTTTATGTAATGCGCTTGTGTGCCCAAGAGTCAATGATTGGTGTTGGAGATGCAACATTAGCAAAGGTTAATGGAATGCGAGAATTAAAGCATACACCACCAAAAACCAATTCATTTTCTTCCTATCGGCATTCATCCAATCAAACAATCAAGGGGGATGAGACTACCATATATTGTAGAGAGGTGTGTGGGATTAATCCTTCAATTGTTATGTACGAGGTTGTTAAAGGATGCCCATGGCTTGCCTATGTTGGCCCATGTTTGTCATTAAAACATAAGGCCTTCATGTTAGTTTCTGATACAACCACAAAGTTAATGGATCCAAGGGAGGCAGTTAAATCATGTCATGAGTCTCAAAGGAGGTGTTGACGACCAAGTCAACAATATCCCCCTCAACACCAATAGAGGTACTTGACACCAACCGAGCAAACTTGAACTTGTGACATTTGGCTTTGATACCAATTGTTGGCCCATGTTTTCCATTAAACCAAAAGGTCGATGATCCGGATGGATCTTGGTGGCCATCCACCTTTTCCACCAAGTCAACATTTGGAGCCTATGGTTTTGATAAACCACGATATTAACCCTTTTGATGGGGAATGGAATGTAATGCCATCTTCATTAGTTAATTACAGGCATCATGTAATGATTTCCTAGTGGTTTTATGTACATGCCTACAACATAGTCGACCTATTATTTTATGATACAACTGCCAAATTTAACAGATCCACAAAAGGAAGTTAAACCATGTCATGAGTCTCGAAGGAGGTGTTGACCACCAATTCAATAGTCTAAGTACCAATGGTCTCCATAATCCACTACTTATCCATTATAATGAACACTGCATAGATTTAACCCTAGAAACCAAATGGGAAAACCGACATTCAATGGTTGCTCAATGTTCATTTCAACAATCTCACATTGCAATGCAATTCATGGCTATATGGCCATTCCACAAATCACAAAGCTCATGCTCCTTTGCAATCTCCCCAAGTGATTTGAAATTAAAGTTACAAGAGCTCAAAGGTAATGGGAAGGCCAAGAAAATTACCTTTCATTCTCATTCCTTTCTCTTTTTCCTCTTCTATTTTCATTCTTTTATTTATTTAATTGTTTGTTTTTCCTTTCTTTTATCTCGTTTAATTTTTAGCACTTGCATTATATTTTATTATGTTACTATCCTCATTAATGATCTAATTATACTTATGTCCTAAATATTATAACTATTGCTTATTAAATCAAATATCTATTGTTATTGATCCACTTCCTTAAAAAAAAGAGTCAACATAAAATACAAAACAATATTCAAATTATCATAAATTTGAACTCTACTTCTGCAAACTAATATTAAATACAAAAAGACAGGAAAGAATTCCTTCCTAGCGTGGAAGGACACTAACATAACAGAAAACATTTTTTTGATGGCCCATCCATAAATATATCACAAAACGCTTGGGGTTTACGTGGAGGTTGCTTATTTTAGCTAACATTGATCTGCCTAAAATTCAAACCCAAGCAACTTCTTTTATGTAACAATGATCTGCCTAAAAGTCAAAATTTAAGCAACAAACCTTGTTTGAGAAAAATGGATATTTTGTTTTATGCCAATAAGTTTAAAACAAATTAACCAACATGAAATTTTAATGGTCAATGTTACAACACTAAATTTGATGCAAAACAGAACTCTGAAACACCCTGTAAGCTACAAAGGATTAGTTGGTCAATTTTATTAAAAAACAAACTTGTTTCATGGTTTATAATATGATCAACAAGACACATGTGACAATGTCCCTGCCACTTGTTGATATCTTGGCTAATCATGTATGAATGTTTAAGGCTATTGAACAACATCAAGAAGGAGATGACACCACGCCATGCCACTGTCAGAGCTAGAATGGAGGTGAGCCTGAGTTGTGAAGCCTCTGGTTAACATAATTTATAAGATTGCCTGCTAAAATATGTAGCATGTATTTCACTCTTCCAGAAACACGACCGTGACTGCTATCGTATACCACCCTGGGATTAAAGTGCTTAGGGCCTCCACACATCTTGTAGAGACCTAATAGGGTTTCACTCCATTTTTCCCTCCTTAGGGGTTTACAACCAAGTTTTTTTGGTATGCCCTATCTCTAGGGTTTGAGGGACATTGCGCCCTCCTAAGACATTTTTTTAGATTTCATTGTACCCTCCTCAGGGACTTTTTCTAGAGATTCTCATTTATCGACTCAACTTGGAAAACATGACCGCGTAAATATTTTATAGTCATGATAGAGATAGTTCTTCCTTTAATGAATCGAATAGAATCTGTAGGAGTGGGTTCATAACTTGGATTTCCAAAGCGAGGAAGCATTATTTTTTCATACCTTTTTTGTGATATGACACTTTGTGTGGGTTCATAGCATGTATTTCCAAAGCGAGGAAGCATTATTTTGCATACTTGTTTTGTGATATGACAAAGAGATAGGCTTTGTATCCAGAATATAGTTATATGGTTGAGGTAGTTACGACTTTCCATGTATTTCTTTTTTTAGCAGAGATGTCACACTTAATTCTTCTAAAGACATGCATGAGTACCATCTTTTCTCATTACAAGAATGCTCGCCAAGTATGAATTGTATGCAAGAAAAGTGTTTAGGCATGTTCAGGTAAATTGTCTTCTCTTTGGATGAAGATGACATGTCCATAGACTTGTCTTTTAGTGAAGATAATATGTCTTGTTTTTAAGACAAAAACAACAATGTTTGATCTACAACAAATCTTATATGATGGAGAGATTCTCTGCCTCTACTCTACTTCATAGCATTTTTTACTTTTTAGCCAATCATTCTTCACCTAAGCCAATGTAGAGTTTCTCTGCCTCTACTCTGCTTGAGAGTAGTTTTTACTTTAAAATCAACCAGATTCATTCTTCACCCAAGCCAATGCATAATCGTTCACTTAGTGCTATATATGACTCCATCACCATGTTCCCTATGCACTGAATATCTACCTATGATTTTTGTGCTCGCATACAAGTGGTCTTGAGTCTTAACCCTCATCTCACTGCTACTCCACTCCATTAACATGTTTACGATAAATGTCCTTCAGGAATTGCATTCAACCACAACTCTTTATTATGGTTTTTCTTTGCACCATCCAGGACAACTTCTAATTAATTTGATACAATCAAGTTTGATAAGTTAAAATGTGGATAATCGCCAAAAAAATATTGATTTGACTTTTCAAATAAGATGATTTTTTTCAAACAATTTTGTAAAAGTTATAATTATTAGTAACTTTTAATTAATTTAATACAATCAAGTTTGATAAGTTAAAATGTGGCTAATATCCATCAAAATATTGATTTGACTTTTCAAATAAGATGATTTTTTTCAAAAAATTTTGTAAAAGTTATAATTATTAGTGTTGGGTTAAAGTTTAACGTTGAACAAAAACATTCCATTCAACATTTTTCCTTAGGTTATTGGTTAATTTGCAAGATTGGGATTACTGAAGATAACAAAAGGGTTTATGATACCTTAACAAAGGTTAGGTTGATATATTTGAGTATTGTAGGTTTACTTTACTTCAACTGGTGACATATGTTATGAACTGGGTAGAAGCACTACTCACCACATTTGTCCAAGCCAAGTGATCCAGGATCTTTTCGTCGGGTGACTTATTAAAGAATTGCATAAAATGAGCATAAACAAAAGTACACCATAAAGAAGGAAAATCTCAAAAGGAAAGAGACATAATCATGCAATATGAACACAAAGAACTTGATAACGGAGTTCGTCCCTGGTGGACTACGTCTTCGAGTCCTACTCTCAAATGGGTAGGTCTTTTTATTAACTCCATAAAAGAATTGGGAAAAATACATAAGTATACCTCATTATGGAGTTAATACATAGAATCTTTGCTCAGATCAGAAAAATAACACCACCACTGCGTTCGTGGCATCGTTTTACCTAAAAATGACTGTCTCCATGCCTCAATCCGAGTTGGACACCTTCAGGCCCCCAAGACACCCCTGCCTCATTTTTCATGCCACTGCTCCTACAATTAATCCTGAAAAAACCTCGAATTGTGTGTAAAATATAAAAAATTGTGCAAAAAGGCCATGCAGATCCATACTATACAGACACGCTTAGTCTTCCCCTTCTCTGTGCTCTTGTGTGTTTCGAATGCATTGCCTGAAACCCCCTTATATACAAAATCTGGGTGGTTATGTCATAACTGAGGTGGTTGGCATGGCAGTTAGCGGAGGCTAAGTTTAGAGTTTGTTTGGCGGAGGTTCCGGGGTCGTCTCCCATAGAACTATATTTTAACACATGGTTTGTAACAGTTTTGGCGTGCCCTGCCAAATCTGGCAGGTGGCCACTAGAAAGGCGGAATGATAATAAATAGAGATAGAATAATAGTGGAAAGGATATATTTTGAAGTTGGTTGGGTTAATCCCCCAAGCGGCGGAATACTATGGTCGTGTGGTTTAAAACATGTGATCAGGGGCTAGGCCAAAATCCGAGCCCCTCCCTTTGGTGCCTTATGTTATAACGGATTTTGGAAATTGCTCTACTCAGTATTTTCATCCCAAATGTGTTTGAGGATCACATCTTATTTCCAAATTATCTATAACTTGCATCAGATTTGCTAAAGGACTTCTAGGGCCTTTTGGGAAGAAAGTTTGTGTTCTGAGGTCTCTCACTGTAAGTATGACATCTCTATTTTAAATGTGGCACAATAACACTTGCAATATGTAGATGCTTCTAATATGTCATTCTTTCCACAAAGGAAAACAATGGTGTAGAATTTATTTCTACCTATTTCAACCACAAAGATTTGAATGAGGAAAGGCTCATGACTACTTCATCCAGTTGTTTTTGGAATCTTTGAAGTTTGCCTCCGCTACCTCTTGAGCTTTGGCCAAGTGTTCTTTCCTGTTGGAGGATCTATTTCTGTTGGTAATAGAGGATTTTATTTCAGAGCAATTGAACCTGTTAAACAAACAAAATGGAAATTTACAATATCAAGAAATGCCAATCAAAAAAATTGTAAAGCAAGGAAAGGATTTGGATCTCCACTATCTGTACAAGGAAGTAAGTGGGCATGGTAGGCTGCAAATGGTTATTAAAGAAATAAAATGGAAGGAGATAGCCTCGACACTTGAATTTCCTCCAACAATAACAACTGCTTCATTTGTTTTACGCAAGTTCTACAGTAGTTTTCTTCACCACTATGAGCAAGTATATCTATTTGGAGTTAAAGGACACCTGGTTCCACTTCCAGCTCCCCCAGCAAATCCATGTTCAGCTGCTCATTTCTCAGATGTTGAGCATATGGAATCAGCTTCTGAAGATCCTGAACTGGATAAGAGGAAGCAGAAAACAGAGTATGCTCAAGTACTGGGAGTGGACCCTGCACCATCAATTGGGAGCAGTGTGCTAGGGTCTATTGATGGTAAATTTGAGCATAGTTATCTTATTACTGCGACGATTGGTACAAGGAAAATTAAAAGTATGTCGTGCCAGAACATGCAGTGCATCTATATCAACCTTTATGAATAGCATCATAATTGGCGCTGAAGCGTTACAAATTGAGAATCAAATCAGTCCAAACGCACCAATACCTTTTTCTTTACCGAACAACAAGCCAAGTTGAAATCAACAGAACTCGATGAAGAAACTGCTGAGAACCTTCAGGATCTGATGGAGCAGGACTATGTGTTAGTTCCAAACGCTGTGTCATGGTTTACTGGAGAGGCTTGTCAACTGGATGACTTGGAGGATGCAGACGAGGGTGAATTCCATGAAAGGCAGCATTGTTTAAAGACGTGGACCGGATCCTAAGTGCAAACAAAAAATAAATCACCAAATTCATTACAACACATGCCGCATGCACGAAACACCACGGAAAGCACCAATCTCATCATTTCGGGATTTGTACCATCGTTTTGACATTATGCTACTTCCTCCGAAAGTCCGAAAGCCGAATTCATGGTTCCATCATTGCGCTGACAGAGAGGGATTTGTGTTGATGCAATGGCTTGAAGGGTTTTGAGAATGACGAACGATTGTAGCAGCGCAGTCCCTGCAAATATGGTTGAATCCCTTAAAGCTATTAACACGAACTGTGAGGAAGTCGAATCCAATCTCAGAGAAGTATTGGCGGCTTTCGATCCCAATGTCTTGGCTGAATTATCCCCTATAGATCGTGCTTACACATTTCTCATTTTGGCCAAGGCAGTTGTGACATTATTCACTTTTAAGGTGCAACGGGGAATCTCCAGATGAGCATAATGTAAAGAGCGAGCTGGAGAGATTGGATTTGTATACCAACAGGATAGAATATTATATCGACATGAGTACAACACATCCTACGACAACCTTAAATGCACAAGCAACAACTCGTTTTATAGAGCATTCATTACTCGATCTTACAACAGAGCAAAGGCGCGATATGCAGGATATAAGTAGAGGAATAGGACCTAATTGTAAGTCACGAGAAGATCATGGTAAAAAGAAGAAAAGAAAACATGATTTAGCTGAAAAGTAGTCGCTGCAGCAGCAACAACTTTTTTGGCAGAAGAACAAAAGGAGCTCTTGGGTGCAGAAGCTTTCTAGGAAATATTTAAATGTATCGTTTTAAATCAAACAAAGAAAGACGCTGATTTTCTATCAATGGCACTAAGTCGGGTCCTTTCCTATGAATTTTTGCATGGTGATATTTCACTGAATCAGCGAGAGAAGAATCTTGTTGGCTTTCACGAAGGGACGCTTTAATGTGCTGATTGCTACTGATGTAGTGTTCCGTGGTCTTGATATTCCTTATATTGATCCAATTATTCATTATGAACTCCTGACAACTTCAGAGATTTTTGCGCATGGAGGCGAATCAAATACATATGCTGTTATAAACAGTTCAGAAATTAGGATTTTGTTTGTGCTTTAAAAATTAGTTTGGATTACTATTATGATTAGTTAAAGACAGTTGAAGTTAGTTCATTTTTTGTTAGGTATCCTATGACGCAGATTCAACCTCCATGAGAGAGGGAATTTATATAGAGGTTCATCCATTGTAAATGGGGGGAGCCTAGGGGAGCCTGGGGGGAAACCTCTTTTGGAGAGAGCTCCTTTTGGAACGCAGAGTTATTTTGAAAGCCCGGAATGGAGTTATACAGAGTGACATTTTTACTTGATATTGTAAGATTCATCATGGTCAATTCTTTCACTATGTTCTCTTTTTTGTCATATTATCTATCTGTTCCTTTATCGACTGAGTTAAAATATGCTTGGAATTCATTTTACATGCTCCTTACACACAGTTGATAAGTGTTCTATTTCGATGGTGACTGGTCAGAATTCACTCCAGATAAGTGCTCTGCATCAAGTTATCAGCCTTTAGTTTTTTCCTCTAAAGTTGTAGTGGAAATTCATCCTTGATAGATGCTTTCACTGTGATGGCCTTTTCCTTTTCTTTTTCTGCTATTATATCATGATTATTTATAGCTGAAAGATAGACTTACTTTGCCTCATTTTCCGCAAGTAATACGATCACCGCTATGATCTCTTTTCTTTGGTTTTCACTTGACTCCATCGCCCAATAGGTATTTTCAAATCCATGCAACCCCCAACCTTATTAAAATCTTCTCTGATAAGAAATCTGACCTTCTTACTGTGATTCTTGAATATTCCTGAGTAAAGATCCCTTGGTTGTTGAGAGAACTTTCCTTGAGTGTATTAGGTCAGAAGTACACTCAAAATCAATTTTCAGGGATTGGCTTGCTACAACTCAAGTCAAGTTCCAAACAACAAATAATTTTTTCTTTTAAAAATGTGCTAAGGCTTGGCTCTATTACAACCTAGAGTCAACTCTTGTGACAACACCTTAATTCAAACTTTAATTTAAAACATATGCGCATCATTCAATAAACAAAACCCATAGTGTGGTGTAATGGTTGGCGCAGATGTGTGGGGCCTTTGGGCTAGTGAGAGGTCTTGAGTTCGAATCTGGTGGAGTGATAAATGTTTTTCACATACCATCCATTAGAGGGGTGCCATGTGGCAGCCCATGACTGGGCCACGTGGCACCATATAACTGGTCCACCAAAACTACCACTTGTCACAATATGATTTACCCATGAAGTTGGCACGTGTCATCACCTAACTTTCCCACGTGTCTGCCATCCTTGCCATGTCATATTGCCAACTTAGTTGTGCCACGTGTCACCCTTGCAGTGGTGCCACATGTCACTTTGACTTTTTCCTTTTTGACCAAGTTTGACTAAACTTTGACCGCTTATAACTTTTGATCTGTAACTTCGTTTGACGAGACGCTTGCGACACGCTATTCGCGATTATGCCCTTTTCCTTGATTTTTAGGAACTTTGAATTTTTTCCCTTTTGTTGTCTGCTAAATCCATTCTGAGTGTTCTGATTTGCTTATGTGTGTTATGAGTTGTCTTAACCTTTTCTAGATCATTTTTGGATCACGCCTTCCCACTGAGAGCTTTTTGGACCACCAAAAGATTTCATCAATCAATTGGTAAGTGAGGGAAGAGTTCCCTCACCTTATCCTTTTCAATCCACTTTGCCTTGCTTGGATGTGTGCCCTTTAAGCCTACTCGAACATAATCAACATCACCCCTGCGTGAATTCCTTGTCCTTCTATCCAGGATGATATCTTCCTGTAACTCATCCAAGTACTCAGGTGCAAACTCATCAACGGATGGTATTGAAACTTCCTCATCTTGATTCATAATCATGGGAGGCTCAAAAAGTTTCAATTTCTCTACATTCACAACTGAGTAGATATGCATATAAGGTGGAAGATCTAAACGAAAAGCATTAGTGACGCTTTTCTCCAAAATAGTGAAGGGTCCATATCAGATGGGCTTGAGTTTCTGGACTTCACCCTTCAATCGTTCCTTGTTGATGTGAAGCCATACTCGGTCTCCAACCTGGAATTGATGATCAACCATGTGCTTGTCATGCCAAGCTTTATATTGTGCTTGACTCTTCTCAAACTATTCCCTGGTTTTCTGGTGTATCTATTGAATCCTCTGGATGAACTTTCGGGCTTTGTTCTCTGCTCGTTCTTCATTCACATCGGCATCTCTCCCATACATCAAGTCCAAAGGAACCTTTGGTAGGCACCCAAAACATGTCTCAAAAGGTGAAATCTGAGTAGATGAATGTAAAGCTCGATTATAAGCATGTTGTACATAAGGTATCCGTTCATCCCATAATTTAGGATGCTTGTTGCAGTAGCCTTGAAGCAAAAGTACAACTATTTTTTTACCACCTCTGTCTGTCTGTCGGTCTGTGGATGAAAAGAAGTGCTCCTCCTCAATTTGGTGTCCATCATTCTCCACAATCTAGTCCAAAAATCCCCAAGGAATCGAGTATCTTGATCCGAGATAATGGACGTGGGTAATCCAAAGTGAACCCAAACATGTTGAAAAAAGAGATTAGCAGTCTACTCAACATTGATCTGCTTTTTACATGGCATCAAGATACACATCTTGTTGAACCTATCCATTACAACATACAAATAGTCGTGACCACCTTTGGTCATTGGTAAACCCCCTACAAAATCTATGGAAATGATTTCCCATGGATGGGATGGAATGAGAAGTGGTGAGTATAGCCCCAATTTTCTATTATTCAACTTACACGTAGAACATATCACACGCCCTTTTACATACTTACTTACAATTTCTTTCATTTGAGGCCAATAACAAAACCCCTGCAAATGACCCATAGTTTTTCCTACCCCAAAATGCCCAGACACAAGGTAAGTATGAGATTCTCATATCACATGGACTCATTCACTTGTAGGAATACATATCTTCCCAAGATGATAGAGTAATTTTCCCTGAGACAATAGTTCTCTATATGTGCCCATGGGTTAGCTTCTCATATACTTCTTTAAAATGTTCATCGATGGCATATTGTTCTAGATAGCTATCAAGAGATAAAGAAGTATTCTTCAAAATAATAGAAGCAACAATAAGAGGTCTAGAAAGCATATCAGCTACCTTGTTACTTGTACCCTTCTTGTACCTGATTACCAAAAGAAATTGTTGTAGAAAACCCATCCATCTATAGTGCCGATATTGTTGCAATTTGGTCTGTGCCTTGAGATATTGTAAGGGATGGTGATCTGTATGTATTATGGTTTCCTTTCCTAACAAGTAATGCTTCCATTTCTTTACACTTTGAACTAATGCATACAACCCTTTATCATATGTAGGATATTTAACAACAACTTGGTTAAAAGTCTCAGAGTGGTAACAGATAGGCTTATGATACTGCATCAATACTGTACCCATGGCGTATCCACTGGCATCTATCTTGATCTCGAACGGCTGTTGAATATTCGGCAGTGCTAATACTGGTGCAGTATTGATCTTCTCCTTCAAAATGTTGAAAGTTTTTTGTTGCTTTCCTTCCCACTGAAAAGTGTTCTTCACACTAGTAAAGGCATGCAAAGGAGCTGCAATAAAAGAGAAGTTGGGAATGAATCTCCTCCAATAATGGACTGCACCCAAGAAGCTTCGAACTTCGGTTACAATCTTTGGCTCAGGCCATTTCACAATTACTTCAATTTTGGAAGTATCAATCTTCAGTTGTCTTCCTCCCACGATATGACCTAAGTACACAAGTGTGGTCTTGCCAAATTCACATTTAGACATTTTCACATACATATTTTCCCTCTGCAAAGTATCCAATACTTGGTTTACATGCCTTACATGTTCATCCCATGTCCAGTTAAAAACAAGAATGACGTCTAAATACACAATCACAAAGTCATCCAGGAAAGGCCCGAATACATCATTCATCACACGCATGAAAGTCATTGGAGCATTACAAAGCCCAAACGGCATAACTAACCACTCAAACAATCCTTGTTTGGTTTTAAAGGAAGTCTTCCATGCATCCTGTTTTGCAACTTTGATTTGATGATATCCATTGCACAAATGCAACTTAGTGAAATAAACAACATTCTTCAATTGATCAAGTAAATCATCTATGCGAGGAAGAGGTTATCAATTTTTCACCGTGATTTTATTTAAGGCTCGGTAATCGACACACATTCGCCATGTGCCATCTTTCTTTGGCACCATGAAGATAAGAGAACGATCAGAGAACCATAAGGATATGAACTGGGCCTGATGAACCCTTGATCCAATAAGCCTTGTACCTGCTTCTTGATCTCTGTCATCTCCACAACTGACATCCTGTACATGCCCACATTAGGCAAAGGAGAATCCTGCTGCAGTTGTATCTCATGTTGGATTTCCCTCTTAGGAGGTAATCCATCTGGTTCCTAAAACATATCATCATACTTAGAGACAATATCAGTTAATTCTTGTTTATGAGATGGATCACATCGTTGGAAAGCATTGGATGTCCCGACATCTTTCTCTTTGACGACCATGAGTACATATCTCTTATTAGTCTTTATGAGTCTTTTAATTTGCCCTGCACTAACAAGTCTCGTATTTCACCTCATGTTGTGAGCTCTAACAATATATTCCACTCCCCCTTTAGTAAGGTGGTATTTTTTCTCATGACGAAAGAAAACTGCTTTTCTATCATAAAGATACAGACTTCCCAACACTATGCCACATATATTAAGCGTTACAACATCCAATTCTACTTCATCGATCAACTTTGAAGTAATAGCAAATCTGACCCTACATTGTTTGGTGACATTAAGTTTTGTTTTATTACATACCCAACCAAGAGGGTAAGGTTTTGGATGTGGTTTTGTTACGATACCCATCTTCTTGACAAGTGCTTCTGATATTAAGTTTACTTGGGAACCTGGATCAAATAATGTATATATCTTAGTATGTTTAGATACAAATCATATATGAAATAACTCATTCCTCTTTCATTCATCAATATGAGATTCATCAGTTGAAATTGAACTAGCATGAAGAGAATCTTTACCTTGTACTCCAGCCGCTGTGATCTTTCCTTCATCTCCTGATTCAGAACCAAGATCTTGTTTCATTGTAGCAACAATCTTTGTCTTCCCCTTTCCACTGAACTGTTTCGGTTTCTTTTCTGGATGTAGTTTCCAACAATGTTCTTCATCGTGACTGCTCCTCTTGCAATGAGTGCAAGATGGTTTTCCTCCTTCTCTCATCACTACAGCGGTCTTCTTGCCCTTCCTTTTGAACTTCTTGAAAGTCTTTTGTGGGAAATTGAAAGGTTTCTTCGTGGGATCTTCTTGAACATGTTTCCTCATGTTCTCAAGGTGAGTGGCTTGCACACAAACTTCATCAAGACTAGTGGGGATAAACGAGAGTAAAGTATGACGAATATAACTGTGAAGTGTGCCAATATACTTCATTAAAGTTTCATAAGAATCCAAAAGAATATTTAATGCCAGATCTTTCTTCCTAATTTCTTCTGTGAAACTTTGTACAGTCTAACCTTTACTTTGTCTCAAAGTTTTCCATTCCATCATTGCTTTATGTAAATACCCTAATGGATAGAACTACTTCATTATCTTTGTTTTAAAATCCGACCATGAGGAAAGAAGATTACCACACTTACTTCTGTCCCGTAGCTTTCTCTCCCACCATACGAGAGCGGTGCCTTCCAACCGAAGAGAAACCAATTTCACTTTAACTTCCTCTTCGTCAATATGTTGAACATGACAATATACTTCAACATGTCGGATCCAATTGTCTAACTTTTCAGGATTAGCATCTCCATTAAACATAGGTAAAGAAAACTTTACATCAAGCTTTAATAATGGTTTATTAAAAGAGGCTTTATGGTTAGAATGTTGAGAGTGATGAGAATTCTCAGAGGAAGAAGAACTAGAACTTGAAGGCGAAGACGGGGGCTAAGGAGGATCTCCTCCATCCCCTTGGTTTACCGAAGCATCATCATCTGCATGTGCTTCATTTTTCTTCTCCTTCTTCTTCATCCTCTTCTCGTAATCTCCATACATTTTCTCAACCATGTCTAACATGTGATAGAAGACCATGTGAAATTTTTTCTCCTGTTCATCATGCTTATCTTCTTCTTCCATCTTCTTCCTTCGGGATGTACGAACAACTTTGGGATTGAACATCTTAATAGTTCCTTTACCCTACTTATGCTTGGCCCTAGTAAGCATTCATACTCAACAATTCAAGTCAAAGACGACTGCTCTGATACCAACATGATCCAGGATCTTTTCGTCGAGTGACTTATTAAAGAATTCCATAAAATGAGCATAAATAAAAGTAGACCATAAAGAAGGAAAATCTCAAAAGGAAAGAGACATAATCATACAATATGAACACAAATAACTTGATAACGGAGTTCATCCCTGGTGGACTACGTCTCTGGGTCCTTCTCTCAAATGGGTAGGTCTTTCTATTAACTCCACAAAAGAATTGGGCAAAATACATAAGTATACTTCATTTTGGAGTTAAGCCACAGAAGATTTGCTCAGATCAGAAAACTAACACCACCAATGCGTTCATGGGGTTGTTTTACCTAAAAATGGTTGTCTCCACGCCTCAATCCAAGTTGAACACTTTCAGCCCCCCAAGACACCCCTGCCTCGGTTTTTGTGCCACCGCTCCTATAATTAATGCTGAAAAACCCTCGAACTGTGTATAAAATCTTGAAAATTGTGCAAAAACACCGTACATATCCATACTGTATGGGTGCGCTCAGTCTGCCCCTTCTCTGTGCTCTTGTGTGTTTTGAATGCATTGCTCGAAACCCCCTTATATACAAAATCTGGGTGGTTATGTCATAACTGAGGTCGTTGGCATGGCGGTTATGTCATAAGTTTAGATTTTTTTTGGTGGAGGTTCCGGGGTCAAATCCCACGGACCTCCGTTTTAACACATGGTTTGTAACAGTTTTGGTGTGCCCTGCCAAATCTGGCGGGTGGCCACTAGAAAGGTGGAATGATAATAAATAGAGGCAGAATAATAGTGGAAAGGCTATATTTGGTGGTTGGTTGGGTTAAGCCCCCAAGCGGCTGAATAATATGGTCGTGTGGTTTAAAACATGTGATCAGGGGTTGGGCCAAAGGCCTAGCCCCTCCCTTTGGCGCCTTAATTCGACCTTTAATTTAAAACATATGCGCATCATTCAATAAACAAGAACCATAGTGTGGTGTAATGGTTGGCATGGATGTGTGGGGCCTTTGGGGTAGTGAGAGGTCTTGAGTTTGAATCTGGTGGAGTGATAAAAAAAATTCACATACCATCCATTGGAGGGGTGCCACGTGGCACCATATAACTAGTCCACAAAAATTGCCACTTGTCACAATATGATTTGCCCATGAAGTTGACACGTGTCATCACCTAACTTGCCCATGTGTTTTCCATCCTTGCCACTTTATCTTTCCAACTCAGTTGTGCCACATGTCACCCTTGCGGTGCTGCCACATGTCACTTTGACTTTTTCCTTTTTGACCAAGTTTGAATGAACTTTGACCGCTTATAACTTTTGATCCGTAACTCTATTTTTCAAGTTGTTTGCATTGTTAGAAAGCTTGCAAATTGCTCTTCGTGATTATGCCCTTTTCACTGAGTTTTAGGAACTTTGAATTTTTTCCCTTTTGTTGTCTACTGAAGCCATTATGAGCGTTTTGATTTGCTTTTGTGTGTTTTGAGTTATCTTAAAATTCTCTGGATCCTTTTTGGATCACCAAGGGCTATCATATATTTGTCCATTGGACTGAATCCCTATGATGTCCTTGTAAAATCACTCTCACACAACTCCCCTTCCCAGAATTGATAATGCTATTAGTTGAATACAATTTGTTCACACTGTTATCGCGCAGTTTGTAGTTTAGATCAAATGGCTAAAGGATAAGGGTCAAACTGGAGAAACAAGAACCTTCCCCACCCAATGTCACCTTGATGGGGGGCTCTTTCTTTTTAGGGAGGTTAGCCCAGGGGAGACGTCCCCGATAACCTAGGGTTTGAAGAGGTAAAGAATACGAGGTCAAGAAGTAAGGTTTTTCCTCCTCTCAGGTTACCATCGGTATGAGATGATCCGGCTAATCAGCCAATGAAGAAATGAAGTCCCTGTTGAGAACACCTGCCTGGAACAAGACAATAACAACACAATATATATATATATATTTGCAGGTTATAATTCAAAGGGTTAGCACTTCTTGACTATATGATTTCGTTTAACAAGCAATATAATAGACAAAATGAGGTCAACGTTTTGCTAAATAGCCTATGCAAGATCACCAATTCATCAATGTATATAATAATGACCGAGCCAACAGTATTTTCAATCAACAATAGCTCAATAAATGCTTGACATCATCATTAATTGCTTTAATTTCTAGTTAGAAGGGTTGTTGCGTCAAGTATGACGTCAACCCTAGTTAGTGGCGTTAGGGTTAGTTAGGTTTTCAAAAATGAAAGTTGTAAAAGATGATTTTGAACACTACAAGCTCAACGTTGGAAAAAAAAACAGTGCCTTAGGGTAAATGGAGTCAAAGTAAGGGCAAAACATCTCAGGAGGATTTAAAATTTAAAGACTGGAGGGTAGGGTTCTATGGTGCTGCAATGGCAAGGCCCTAGAGTCAAAACCCTAAGGGAAGGAGGCTCATTCTGGTGTTGCTTAAGCAAGGCCTAATGCTCCTTCCTCTTTCTCTAAACACACTTGGCAAAACGGCTAGCTTCAAAGTACAAATTTAAGGGAGAAGGTGTTGCAAAGGCAAGGCCTTCAAACCCTAGGAGATGAAAACCTTAGGTATAGATTTAACTAGGCCTAGGATGTCTCCTCTTTTCCACTTATAACCTCAACACTAGCTCAGAAAAAGGGAGAAAAGTGTAGCAACGTCTAGGCTATATCTTCCTTTATCAATGGCTAAAACAATTTCTCAAACATGGGGACATATAGCAATGACCTACTAGTGTGCTTGCTACCTAGGGTTTCAAGATTCCGCAATATAATAGAAATATAATAGAAAATGTAAGAAATTAAGCCTACAACCATTCACTTAAGAAGTTTTGCATGAAAAATTCACTTACATATCATGAAGAATGCATAATCAAACATTAGTTGTAAACCTTCCATGAGAGAAACACCATAAATGCCAAGAGAAATCCTCCAAGAAGAGTTGCACCTCACTTCCAACACCAAAAATACCAAACAAAAGGCTAAAAGATAGTCTCTCACAAGAGAGTGAGTTATGTTATGTCCAAAATGAGGAAAAACGTCCTCTATTTATACCAATCCATGACCTTCCAATTAAAAAATAGGTTATTAAAACAGCCGATAAGGCTGACTACAAAATTTACATTGTTTTAACATTAATTGCTAGAAAAATGTCACAACATGAGCAAAAGGAAGGACTTCAATCCCTTCTGAGGGAGACGTTGGCCCTTTTTGGGCAAATCCAGCATCCATAAGTGAAACGTTGGCCCTTCTAGGGCATCTTCCAAGCTGCCACACGTGCCAATAACCTCATCACACTGCCACACACTCAAGATAACGTCCAGCTCTCCTGGGTGACGTCCTATCCATCAAAGGCAAATGTTCCATCTGCAGTGGGTGATTCCCCCTAGGCCGGGCTCTGCCAAAGTGTCTTGGGTGGAACGTCCTTCTTTCTTCCTGTGCAAAATCTCATCACAACGTTGTCCTTTCTTTTCCATCCCAACAACCATCTGATGGGCTCTTTAGACCCATGGAGGTCCGAGCTAATCATATCCCCATGTGTACCGATCCACTGGTACCTGTCCGTCGGGTATGGTCCTGCACATCAAAAACTTCACCCTCCATGGGCTCATTAGTCCTCGGGATCATAGCAATGTCAATCATATTTCATCATTAAATTTACCAAATACATGCATAAAACCCCTAGCATATCATCTAATAGCTCAAAGACATTACATTGATCTACTATACAAAGTTGAAGAAATAGACAGAACAACCTATTGGGCCAGTATCCATAAGAAGAAGAAAGTTTCCACAGAAGACTATTCAAGCCATGTTCATGAAGTGATATGGTCTAAGGATGTCCGGTTATAGTGAAGACCAGGGGTAGGTATTGTCTGTGGGTGCCTTTGTAGGAGGTGAGTTGTACCCGTCATGGATGCACTTTTTCCAAGCCCCTTTATTGCCTTTATTCTTTATTTATTACTTTTTCTTTCTTTTTTACTTCAAGGTCTGACCAGAGGACACTGCCTTGGTGTGGTGACCAGAGATGACAGTGTTACCCACTGGTATTTTCGCAGAAATGATAAGGTTGGATCATGATGAGACCCCCTTTCCCTTGGCCATGCAACCAAAGGTCATTGCCCTGGCGTGGTGACCAGATAATGGCAATGCCATACTGCTAGATACCTATGAACATAATGGGTCGGCTCATGATGAGACCTCCCATCCTCTTGGTTAGGTCTTGTTTTGTTATTTTTCTTCAGGTCCCTTTTGTTTCTTGTCGAGAGGCCTTTTATTGCCTTCTCGGTGATCCCTGGGTGAAGCATCTCTAGGTTTTATTTCCTATGGATTTTATCTTTTACCAACTGCTTTTACCCCTTGGGCCTTTAGCCCCTTCTTCCCACAGGACGAAGTGTAACCCCTCAAGTAGGTCATCCTAATGCCCAGACTAAGGGAATGGGATGGATGTATGGGAGATAAGATGTAAAGTGATAGTATGGTGGGAGCGGACGATGGCTCTTCAAATCCCCCCTGGTGGTTAACCAAAACCCATGGATACAAGTTTGCTAGGGCACCCCGTTAATCCCCCAAACAATGGTCAAGTGGGTTAGTGTAAGATCCAAGTAGTTATTAGACATGTAAGGAACCTAATGCATATATAAGAAAGTTATAATGATCAAACATGACACATACCATGATACCTGGACCAATTACCTCATGGAGCAAGAGTTTTTTCTGACACAAGTCCAAGCCGATGGTGATGGATGTTGCTGCTACTTGACAGGAAAAATCTGGCGAAGAAGAAGAAGGATGGGCCCTCCAGGGCCATGCTCAGGTCAATCCCGCTCTCGGTACTCCATGTCTAGGACCTGTGGGCCTCGAGACATGATCTCCTAGTTATCCCTAGAAACTGGGGATAACATCTGGCTCCATCTTGGGGACATGTGCTCGCCATAGAGTGCATGAGAACCTCAGCATCTCTGGCATAAACCTGCAAACCTGCTCACCCTTGAAAAGAAGCATCAGCAACAAAGGTGGGGTGGTATTGCCACCCCACAAATATAATATATATGTATATAGAGTAATCATAAATGTGAATAGGAAGTGAAATACTTACCTGTAGTTACCTGTTGGTTGCATGTTGGTGTGGTCAAACAACCAGTGAAGCCAACCCAACAATGTTCCTCGATACCTCCCTTTGTGCTTCATCATAAGACAAAATAGTGATAAATCAAGCACAAAAACGTCATGAGTTAGAATATACATCATATCATTGGGAAAGTTAGAATCTAACTCATGGAGGCGGGCGGGAGGGAAAAAATCTTGCCAAGTCCATCTCTGAGAAAAGTACTCAATCCAATCCAAGAAAGGGTCATGAAAAATACAAGGTTCAGAAAACTGACTCAAAGGGCCTGCAAACTGGTTACCTAGGACATCCTCACGCTTTGAAGTCAAGGAAGGGATCGACAACGATTTAGTAGACGACTGGCAAACTATCAAGGGAAAGTTGAAAAACTGATTGAAACTTGTAGTACCCAACCAACCCTTGGAGTCTAGGGTTTGCCTAGGAGGAAACTCAACATAAAAAAGGTACTTCCCAGCTACACCTTTAATGGAAAAGCACGGTAAAGTAATGACAGGTGGCTGGAGTGAAAAATCATGAGAATCCTTCTTTAGGAAAACAATGTTTTCACTCTTATCAAAATCCGAGCATAGTGGCAGTTGATAGTCATCTTCACGGGGTAAATCTAAGTGATCGGAGGAGTACTCATCAAAGGCCTCAAGGTAAGACTGGAAATCATCAATGAAATGTTGTACTCGGTCAACCTTGGGTGCTTGTGGAGAGTTAGTAAAAATCCCATCTCCTTGTTGCCATTGTTCAAGAACTTGTTGTGACAATTGCGAAGGCAACACTTGGGGATGACCTTTTATGTCATAGATGGGATCGGTATCATAACTAAATGCATCCCACCCACGTCTTCCAACATGTATAAACTCGTCAAAATCAGCTATGTCAGTATCTGTATCATAACATGGAGGAGTCAAAACATCTAATACTTCTCTACTATCTGTGTCATAAGGCAAAGAACCACTAAAAACTTGGAAGGGGGAACAATTTATCTCTCTTAATCCTTCCTGTGCAAGAGCTTCAAGTATTTAGATAGCATCATCAGGTGGAAGATCTACCTCTACATCTTCAGTTATGAGACATAGGGGATCTAGCTCGTCCAAGGGTTCCACTCCTTCTTCATTCTCTGAGTCATAAAACAAGGTATCATCAAAAGAATCAAAATGACTTACCTCATTCTCTTCATCTGGTGCAGGAGTGACAAGATCTTGGAGAGCTTCATCAGACTGAGGAGCGATTACTGGTGCTTCATCCTCATAATTCACGTTTCTGGTTGCATTTTTGTTGCATTCTATTGGATTATGGGAGAGATCTTGCTCCTCTTCAAGGGGTTGATAATGGTCCTCATAAACCTCGCCTATTATATCAGAGGATTCTTGGTATTGATCATGATAATCCCTCCTAAGATCTTCTACAATCTCAGTGATGAATCCTTTATGGTGTAAGGTTACCATGAGGTTTTAAAGGACATCTTCATACGTTTGGCAATCTGGCTTAGTAAGGTCGATAAACTTACCGATGAGGTGTATGAAAGATGATATACCCCTATCTTTGCAACAACTCTTAAAACGTTTTTGTAAGTAGGATGGCAGGGTGAGAAAAAACAATTTTATAAGAGCATTCTCTCCTCCCAACTTTATCTCACTCAAATACTCCAAAAAATTTACTATATGAGGAGCTGGGAGGCCCAAAAACATTGGAGAGTTGTCTAGCCATTTTGTATCAAAGTAATTTGGGTATCCTTGAAAACTTCTGAAATCAATACTTGGATACATTTGTTCCCAATGTGCCATGATCCCATAACTTGAAAATATCATAGAAGGTAATGTGGCACCCTAAGAAAAATCAGTGGAGTCGCCAGATAGTTTTCCTGAAACTACTAAAGAATAGGGGGAATAAGGTCTAGTGGAGTCGCCAGGTAAGCTTGTAAGAGAAAGGTCTTTGAGGCAAGACTTACCAAAGTATTTGTCGTTGAGGAAGATTGAATCAGTGTTCCTAGGCAATGGCACCAAAATGTTATCGTGCAGTTTGAGCTTAGGTCAAATGCCTAAAGGATAAGGGTCAAACTGGCGAAACAGGAACCTTCCCCACCCAATGTCACCTCGATGGGGGGCTCTTTATGTTTAGGGAGGTTAGCCCAGGGGAGACGTCCCTGGTAACCTGGGGTTTGAAGAGGTAAAGAATACGAGGTCAAGAAGTAAGGTTTTTCCTCCTCTCAGGTTACCACCGGTATCAGATAATCCAGCTAATCAACCAATAAAGAAGTGAAGTCCCTGTTGAGAACACCTGCTCGGAACAAGACAATAACAACACAATATATATATATATATATATATATATATATATTTGCAGGTTACAATTCAAAGGGTTAGTACTTCTTGACTATCTGATTTCGTTTAACAAGCAATATAATAGACAAAATGAGGTCAACGTTTTTCTAAATAGCCTATGCAAGATCACCAATTCATCAATGTCTATAATAATGACCAAGCCAACAGTATTTTCAATCAACAATAGCTCAATAAATGCTTGACGTCATCATTAATTGCTTTAATTGCTAGTTAGAAGGGTTGTTGCGTCAAGTATGACGTCAACCCTAGTTAGTGGCGTTAGGGTTAGTTAGGTTTTCAAAAATGAAAGTTTTAAAAGATGATTTTGAACACTACAAGCTCAATGTTGGAAAAAAAACCAGTGCCCTAGGGTAAATGGAGTCAAAGTAAGGGAAAAAGATCTCAAGAGGATTTAAAATTTAAAGACTAGAGGGTAGGGTTCTATGGTGCTGCAATGGCAGGGCCCTAGAGTCAAAACCCTAAGGGAAGGAGGCTCGTTCCGGTGTTGCTTAAGCAAGGCCTCATGCTCCTTCCTCTTTCTCTAAACACACTTGGCAAAACGGCTAGCTTCAAAGTACAAATTTAAGGGAGAAGGTGTTGCAAAGGCAAGGCCTTCAAACTCTAGGAGATGAAAACCTTAGGTGTAGATTTAACTAGGCCTAGGACGTCTCCTCTTTTCCACTTATAACCTCAATGCTAGCTCAGAAAAAGGGAGAAAAGTGTAGCAACGGCTAGGCTATATCTTTCTTTATCAATGGCTAAAACAATTTCTCAAACATGGGGACATATAGCAATGACCTACTAGTGTGCTTGCTACCTAGGGTTTCAAGATTCAGTAATATAATAGCAATATAATAGCAACTGTAAGAAATTAAGGCTACAACCATTCACTTAAGAAGTTTTGCATGAAAAAATCACTTACATATCATGAAGAATGCATAATCAAACCCTAGTTGTAAACCTTCCATGAGAGAAACACCATAAATGCCAAGAGAAATCCTCCAAGAAGAGTTGCGCCTCACTTCCAACACCAAAAATACCAAACAAAAGGCTAAAAGATAGTCTCTCACAAGAGAGTGAGTTATGTTATGTCCAAAATGAGGAAAAATGTCCTCTATTTATACCAATCCATGACCTTCCAATTAAAAAATAGGTCATTAAAACAGCTGACAAGGCTGACTACAAAATTTACACTGTTTTAACATTAATTGCTAGAAAAATATCACAACATGAGCAAACGGTGGGACGTCAAGCCCTTCTGAGGGAGACGTTGGCCCTTTTTGGGCAAATCCAACATCCAGAAGTGAGACGTTGGCCCTTCTAGGGCATCTTCCAAGATGCCACACGTGCCAATAACCTCAACACACTGCCACACGCTCAAGATAACGTCCAACTCTCTTAGGTGACATCATGTCCATCAAAGTCAAACGTTCCATCTGCAGTGGGTGATTCCCCCTAGGCCGGGCTCTGCCAAAGTGTCCTGGGTGGAACGTCCTTCTTTCTTCCTGTGCAAAAGCTCATCACAACATTGTCCTTTCTTTTCCATCCCAACAACCATCTGATGGGCTCTTCAGCCCCATGGAGGTCCGAGCTAATCATATCCCCATGTGTACCGGTCCACTGGTACCTGTCCGTCAGGTATGGTCCTGCACATCAAAAACTTCGCCCTCCATGGACTCATTAGTCCTCAGGATCATAGCAATGTTAGTCATATTTCATCATTAAATTTATCAAATACATGCACAAAACCCCTAGCATATCATCTAATAGCTCAAAGACATTACACTGATCTACTATACAAAGTTGAAGAAATAGACAAAACAACCTATTGGGCCAGTATCCATAAGAAGAAGAAAGTTTCCATAGAAGACTATTCAAGCCATGTTCATGAAGTGATATGGTCTAAGGATGTCCGATCATAGTGAAGACCAGGGGTAGGTATTGTCCGTGGGTGCCTTTGTAGGAGGTGAGTTGTACCCATCATGGATGCACTTTTTCCAAGCCCCTTTATTGCCTTTATTCTTTATTTATTGCTTTTTCTTTCTTTTTTACTTCAAGGTCTGACCAGAGGACACTGCCTTGGTGTGGTGACCAGAGCTGATAGTGTTACCCATTGGTATTTTCGCGGAAATGATAAGGCCGACTCGTGATGAGACCTCCCATCCTCTTGGTTGGGTCTTTTTTTGTTATTTTTCTTCGGGTCCCTTTTGTTTCTTGTCGAGAGGCCTTTTATTGCCTTCTCGGGGATCCCTAGGCGAAGCATCTCTAGGTTTTATTTCCTATGGATTTTATCTTTTACCAGCTACTTTTACCCCCTGGGCCTTTAGCCCCTTCTTCCCACAGGACGAAGTGTAACCCCTCAAGTAGGTCATCCTAATGCCCAGACTAAGGGAATGGGATGGATGTATGGGAGATAAGATGTAAAGTGATAGTATGGTGGGAGCGGATGATGGCTCTTCAAATCCCCCTTGGTGGTTAACCAAAACCCATGGATACAAGCTTTCTAGGGCACCCCGTTAATCCCCCCAACAATGGTCAAGTGGATTAGTGTAAGATCCAAGCAGTTATCATAAATGTAAGGAACCTGATGCATATATAAGAAAGTTATAATGATCAAACATGACACATACCATGATACCTGGACCAATTACCTCATGGAGCAAGAGTCTTTTCTGACGCAAGTCCAAGCCGATGGTGATGGATGTTGTTGCTGCTTGATAGGGCAAATCTGGTGAAGAAGAAGAAGGATGGGCCCTCCAGGGCCATGCTCAAGTCAGTCCTGCTCTCGGTACTCCATGTCTAGGACCTGTGGGCCTCGAGACATGATCTCCTAGTTATCCCTAGAAACTGGGGATAACACACACAAAAACTAAAGATGAGTATTATAGTCACCTCAGAAGATGCGCTTCTTAATATAATATTCAGAAAATGGTGTCCCCCAAAAAAACTGGACAGAAAAACAGAAAATGAATGAACAGAGAAGCACCACTGGATTCAGCAACACAATAATCAGACCCCTTGTTCTATTATCTGCAAGCAAATGATGGTGATACCAGTTAAATAATGCTTATTTGGCCCTTGACATCCAACCCAACATATATTTGTACTTCACTGGATTGAATCCCTAAGACGACATTGTAAGATCTCACATGAGACTCTCCTCCTCTCCCCACAGTTGATTATCTTACTAGTTAAATAAAGTTTATTCACAATTTAAGCAACAGAAACTAAAGACGAGTTTTAGAGATACCTCTTAAAACAAAAGCTTAATATATTCAACGAGAGTGTCCTCAGAAAAAAAGCTAGATCGAGATAGAGCAAAGGAATGAATGAAGCATTGAGCAAAACAAGACCTTCGCAAATGCTTGGCTTCTATATGAATTGTGTAGTAATATACGCTAGGAATTCCCCTGCAAAGAAACACCTGCAATTGATCAAACAAAACAAACCCCCCTGCAGTGGCATGGCTACGGAAAAATCAGTGTAACAAAGGGAAGAAAAAAGATCCTGTAAATTGCAAGTATCTTTAACTGTGGAGTCTAGAGAAGATGGTGGTAGTAGCATTTAAATAAGGAGGAGGTGCGTATAAATTGTTAAGATGAAGGCAGATGGAAAGGACATGCAGATGGCCATGCCATGTTTCGGTGTTGCGTTGCAGGGCATGAGTGTAGAGAAACGAACCGGCGGCCGAGGAAAACAATTAATAAGGTTGACGGCATCCCGCCATCACCCTCCTGGCTCCCGAATCCTATGCAAACGTTATAGTAAGAAACTTTAGGTTGAGCTATGTAGTAATGCTTCGGGAATCATGCGCCCAAATAATGGAAATAACTCGAAATATAATGTCCTTGCTATAGCAGGGACATAATAAGATAGTGACACAAGTGTTTGATTCTGAACAGGTCAGTGTGTTTGCCGAGAGGAGACGAGATTACTGTGTAGTTTGTGGTTGGAATGATTTAACAAGGAATATTCCTCGTTGCTCATGCAAGGAACTGCACCCTTCGAAAACTAGCGCTTGGAATGAAATTACAGGGTTACTATTCCAAGTTTCACAGTCCACCCTTGGGTAGGTTAAAATCCCTATACTCTGTCGATATGGTGTTGATAGTTTTCTGATCAATTTTGTTCAAAAATTTAAAAGAATGGATAGAATTACAGATATCAATTATTAAGATTGCGCAATCTATGTGGATAAAAAGTTTTTCAGGATACTAAATTCATATGTACATTTAAAAAAATTGTGATTCAAACAATGGAAATTACAATTTCCACCTGATTCCAATGATAATTGTCAAACACAGTAAAAAAAATCTAATAAATAAACTACTCCCATATTTTTCACCTTTTTCTGTCCCTGACCACGCCACAGGAATTCTGAACTAGTATAGCGAATGGAATGACGGTGGGGAAAGGCCAGGATGGAGTCAAACCATCATTTCAGAATTTGTACCATAAATATGGATAGATGGAGACATGAGTACATAGATAGCTACTGTTTGAATAAATCATTCTACTAAGTATCTAAAACAAATTTTCTGGACCACAATTGAAACAAGGCCTAAACTAATCACCTCAACTGAACCCATCTCTATAACCAATGGTCAATCCTAAATTTGTGGTTAAATTTTGTCGACAAAAACAAGAACACAACAGGAAGAAATGTCAAAGGATGTACCAAACCCAGGAAAAAGTAATGATTTTGAGCTCATCCAATGCCCATTTCCAAGCCATACTTTTCAAAGAAATGTAGAGCTCAAGCAAGACACTGCAATGGTGTGTTGGAATGATGGGTAGAGAAATGTTGGCAACCGAGGAAAGGAATCAGGCCAGCAATGCCTGATTAATCCAGAAACCGCCAACTTAGAATTTGCAAGAGCCAGAACAAGGAATTGAGCAAGTGTGGAGCGGAATACTCCATGGATATGGAATCACTGGAATCCCGACAGGTTGTCACACTGACCTCATTTGAACCCCGCCTTGAATGCCTCCACTTGAAACGACTGACTAACAATTTCAGGCAAAGCATAACTCCTGCAGCACGACATTTGGATAGTGGGCGTGAAGGAGAATTTAATATCAAATAGTTGAGCATAGTTGTGTAGCTGTATACGAGAATTTATTACGTCGAATGGCGTATACCTATTGGCAATGGGCACAATTAATCATCTTTTAATCTAACATTCTAATCTAATTGCTAACAATTAAAGATGCTGGAATATTTTTAGTCGTCCTCCCAAATCAATGAATGTGATTTACTCTTCATAATCTCCTTGTATTTTTGAATGCATCCGTTAAGAAATTACTATAACACTATATGATTTCCATATTTAAATGATTAACGTTTAACATTACCACGTTTGAATTATTAACCACGGATTTCCTCACCTGTGTCCCTGCGTTTTCCTCATACGTTTTAGCGGTCTGCACGTTTCATATGCCTTTCAACGTTCATCAGTCACAATTATGTAACTAGTTATCAAATAGTTGAGTCTGAGCCAAAGTAATTTACATAACTGTGTGGTCTTAATCCGTTTAATCCCTCTGAACGAACTGAAGTAATCCACATTGGAGAAAGCTAAACGTTATACCTTTTGAGTTTCTCGATCACCGCATACGTCCCATATTGTCGTTTCCGTTTCCAGACTCCGTTAGCGTGTCATTCCTCCCTTACGTGCGGCGTCGTCCCTCTGTTTGGCTGCAGGGAAGAAGATGTATCTACAACTTGTTATCTAGTGAATCAAACACCATCAACAACAATAGAATGCAAAATTCCTGAAGAGGTATGGACAGGTCACCCTTGTAATTATTCTAATCTTAAAGTTTTTTGTTGTGATGCCTATGCTCTAATTCTGAAACATCAGCGTTCTAAATTAGATCCAAAATAAAAAAAGGATTATCTTTGTTGGATATGGTGATGGTATTAAGGGGTACAAGTTGTGGGATCCTACTGCCCACAAGATCATCATTAACAGAGATGTAATATTTGATTAATCATCTCTCATCAAATCAAATGTAGATGTTCAAATGAAACAGGAAGAAGCACCAAAGTATCAACAAATTTAGTTTGAAACTAATGAAGGTGAACATGAACAAGTTTCAGAAGATGTTCATGAAGAGTCTCCTATAGCGGAGGAAGACATGGTTGATGATGACAGTCAACAGATTGTGGATGAGCCACAAACTTCCCTAAGGAGGTCTACATGGGTCATAAATCCTCCAAGAAGGTATGATAATTTTGTTTCATCAGTTTCTTTAAGTACTAATGATGATGAACCTTCATTCTATCAGGAAGTTGTGAATGGTTCTAACAGTGATAAATGGAAAGAAGCAATGAAGGATGAAATGAAGGCATTAGAGAGGAACGTTACATGGGACCTGGTAGAACTTCCAAGAGACAGAAAAATTGTAAGTTGCAAGTGGGTCTACAAGCTGAAGAATGGTGTTGATGATAAGGTGGAAAGGTACAAAGCAAGGCTGGTTGCGAAAGGATATTCTCAGAAAGAAGGTATTGACTTTCATGATATTTTTTCACCAGTTGTAAAGACTGTTTCAATTTGAATTGTGTTAGCATTAGTTGCATTGCTTGATTTGGAGTTGGAGCAACTAGATGTTAAAACTGTTTTCTTACATGGATATTTGGATGAGGAAATTTACATGGAACAACCTTAAGGGTTCATTCAGAATCACAGCAAGAAATTTGTTTGCAGGCTCAAGAAATCATTGTATGGTCTGAGGCAGTCGCCCAGACAATGGTACAAGAAATTTGACTCTTTCATGGTGAGCCAGAATTATACAAGGAGTGAGTATGATCATTGTGTCTACTTTAAAAAATTGAATAATGGCATATTCATTATCTTAGTATTGTATGTTGACGATATGCTTTTAGCAAGCAAAATCATAATTGAGATCAACGGGTTAAAGGCTCAGATGGATAGGACATTCGATATGAAATATCTAGGAGAAGCAAGGCAGATTTTGGGCATGGAGATATTAAGAGACATGAGGAATGGTAAGCTTTAGCTGTCACAATAGAAGTATGTTGAGAAGATACTTTTGAGGTTTGGTATGAATGATGTGAAACTAGTTTCAGTCACTTTGGCTCCCCATTTTAAGCTTTCTTCAAGTTTATGTCCTAGTACAAAAGAAGAAAAGGAATATATGTCTTGAATACCATATGCTAATGCAGTAGGAAGTCTAATGTATGTGATGGTTAGTACAAGGCCAGAAATTTCACATGTCGTTGGGGTTTTCAACAGGTATATGGAAAATCCAGAAAAAGAGCACTGGGCAGCAGTGAAATGGGTGCTTTGGTATTTAAGAGGCACAAGTGATTACTATATCACCTATAACAGTGGTCGTGAATTAATTTGTGGATATGTTGATTCTGATTTTGCAGGTGATCAGGACAAAAGAATGTCGACTTCAGGGTATGTCTTTACTCTTGCAGGTGGAGCTATTAGTTGGATGTCAAAGCTACATAACATTGTTTCTTTATCCACTACAGAAGCATAATACATAGCTTCTTCACATGTTTGTGTTGATGGGCGAAATTGACCGTCCATCAACTGGGAGAGTGGAACCGGTCCGGGGTTGTCTAATAACCCAAGCCGTTTGGAATGAACCACCCTGACGGGTTTAGTGGCTCCGTTAGTCGATCTAAGGTCCTAGGAAAACTAAAGAGAAAACTAATCTAAACTAACTAATCTAACTAAACAAATAAAACAAACTAACTAACTAATCTAACTAAAACTAACTAAAACAAACTAAACTAATCTAACTATTCTATATATACAATCTACTAACTACTACTATACTAACTCTAACTAATTAACTATCTAACTACTAACATAAATATAACTTATTCACAAAATATACAATATCTACAATTTACATATTTAAATAAAACCTGAAAAACTCGTTTGCATTCTGTCCTAAGACAACGAAAGATATTTTTGTTGATTTTATGATTTTATGAACAAGAAATAAAACTTACTGAAATTAAACAATCTAATATACTAACTACACATATATCTAACTAAAATACTAACAAATATAATAAACAAATAAACAACAAACAGACCTGGAAACGCTCCAGATTTGTCCTGTGTCTGATGACTTCGAAGCTGGTCGGAGGAAGGAAACTCACACCGAATAATCTGGAAGATTTTCGTAAACAATAGCTGCAATGCTCTTTCAGTTTGTTTACAGGACAAACAAGACATAAAAAATCATAACAATTATATGATTTATAAATCTCTGCAATTAGGTAAACCTGTTATGAAAAAACTTATACTTAATCATTCAATTGATGAAGAAGAGAAATCCGTCATTCACAAACTGAATCAAGTAATTTCTATGTTTTTAAATACTGGAAGAAATCAGATATGGATTATATTGATTAAATCATATCATTTTCAAAAGACTAAGATAGCTAAAGTAGTCATTAACCAAATGCAAATTGATACACATAAACATGAAACAAAAGATTGATATTATGAAAAGCTAAAGTTGTAGCAGAACATCAATTTATGTCTCAGTCTATATTAAAATTCCATATCCTTGTTCTCTCCTGAATGAGGATGATCTTATTACAAAAATAATAAGTATTTATAAGTTTTTCCATAGGGTAAAACCTCCCTGTGGAAGTTATCAAACTGTTTACATGAAATCTTGGGAGATATCCCAAAGTTGTCTAAACTAGGAAATTAAAATGAAACTAAAGCATCTAAATATTCTCTAAACTATCCATCAAATCCCATACAATTCGAATTCACCTGAAAAGGATCCAAAATAAACAAGTTAGAAAACTCTTTTATTAATAAATGATAGAAAATAAAATTCTATAGACTAGCTACAGAATCATCTGATTCTGTAGCTAGTCTAAATAAAGATACAGAATCAGCATTGAAATTAATCGAAAATCTTTTAAGAAATTCCATTCAATTGACATCCAATAATTATTTGAGAACGAATCATAAATTGAAATCATTATTCCATTATGAACTCAAACAGGATCCACATCATTTAACCGAATACAGAGATAGAAATACTCTGTTTCGATTATTGTCATAAGTGGGGTAAATGAAATCATATGTAACAGCATCGTAATCGTTTCTCAACAAATCGAATTCATCTGTTATGAGATCATTTTGATATTTAATTGAAAAAAAAACAAATCGCAAACACTTTGTTATACTTGTCTCATCAACAGGAGAAATAATCGAATCACGATAACTGTATAGCAAGCGGTTTAGATTGTGAGCGAATTCAAACCATAATTGACTCATACAAAAATCGTGACAGGATTTGGTAAAAATAGCAGAGTCAATCAATTCGTTCCAAAACCAATCGAATCCAACAATTGTGAAATCGATTATAATCAAAACGAAATGGCAAGCAAATATTATGTTGCCTTGTCAACGGAAATATGAATTCGACAAGATCATTTTCCAATTGTTGTGACTGTGTTGGTACAGCACCTGATTCATGCCACGAATAGATCAATTCAAAGTGGTGTGAAAATTAATTCAAATAAAATCATAGCCGGCTCGAATGATAAGCAATAGAATTCGTAACTTGTTATTGCAAATTGGGTAAATAGTATTGGTCAACTTTGATCAAAACGAAATCGTTCCAATCAAGCGAATCACAACTGGGTTTGACCAATTCGTTTTACAATTAAAAACCAGACAGAGCAATAATCATAATCGGGATCCAATTCCTAAAAATGATCAAACTAACAATGATCAGCAAATCAATCAACTGAGTTTAACAATAGTCATTGTTCCATAATTCGAGCGTATTTGCATAAGCTAAAATGAGATCATTGTTTTTATAAAAACAGAGTATTTCTAACCAAATTGAATTGAACAGAGTGATTCCCATGATTTGGAAAATCATATAACACAGCATATCTTAACAAGTATCCTCCCAAAAACATTTACCAATCACAACGTCCAAATGATAACGAGATTGAATCAGATCAAAATCGTATTCTAAATTAAACATAAAAACTTCCTGTTGGGAGAGGGCGAAGAACGAATTAAATTGAAAACACACCATTACTTTTGTTATTTCACTCAGACAAACTTAGCAAATGAAATCCAAACGAATAACCATTCCAATCCAAATAAAAATCTATGAGCAAACCATATATCGGAATTCCTTTTATTTTTATCAAAACGAAGCCATGTACAGGATGATCACCGAATGATAGAGGCATTTGAATAAGTGATCAAACTATTTAAAATCTAAATACAAATCATTATATCAAACTAGATTATTTACAAAACAAAGCGATGTCAGAACCATACCTGTGTAGCGATGAGGCTGCTTGATTATGCCAGCTTGGAATTTACAACAGTCGTGGTTGATTCCACGTTTTTGAACAGGATGGAGCCGATTGTCTTTTGCTTTTTATCTTTCGCTTTGAGCTTGGCCTTTTGACTGGTTAGGACTGCAATTTGGTCTTCCAATGATTGAATCCTTGATTGGAGTATCGGAACATCGATATAATATCGTTCTAACCATGAATTACATTGGTCACAGGGTGACTGTGAGGGTTTAGACAGAGCAGGCGAGGGTTTGGACAAATGACTGAGGGTTTCATGAGATAATTTAATACCTGGGTAGTTAGGGTCGTCCTTTAGGCAGGGGGGTAGGTTTGATACGAAATCATAAGAGGGTTCAGGACATAAACCTTGCAAGTAGGGATATTCGCTGGCCAGAAATCGCTCAATATCCGAATCAGATTCCTCACTTAGGATGATAGGGTCTGACTTGGTAGAGGGTTTTGGTTTGTTTCTGGCCATTCTCGAAATGAGCCAAGCATTCCTTTTCCCTTTGGCATTTGCAGTCAGGTTTACCTTAGGCTTTTTTCTCATAGGCTTTTTAATGGCCTCTGCACTCTTAGTTACAGTGTCGGGTAAGTCGATAGGAGGGTCGGTCGAGGGTTTAGGCAATAGGAGATGCAAGGGTACATGCGGTTCGGGATTGGTTTCAATCACCACATGTTTATCAACCTGTACAGGGTCGGTGTCTTCAAAGCCATTACGGGTGATGAAGGCCTTCCAACTATCACCATGCAAATTCAAATGATAAACAATGATGAGCTTAATAAGCCCATGATGGAACAGGTTGTTGTCAGCCTTGTGCCTTTTAAAAATTTTGGACATTTTATACAGGCTCCGATGAAAGTAGAACGACATGTTTAGAGGATACCCTATAAAAATCATCAGTAGACGCAGGTGATAGAGGAACACAAGTCCGTATCGACCTTCACAGGTCACAAACTGCTTAAGTATCATTAACAAGTCGTGACATCATGGTTTGAGCATAGATATGGGCACACCTCTGTCACAAGAGGTGACTTTGCGTGATTGAAGCATAAATGTCCATGGCACTTCCTCGACCTTGCAATTCTTAAACCAACGCTGTCCCAAGGTAGGTAACCCTGTGGCTGAGCTGATAAACTATATATCGCCTACCTTGGCTCGACAGCCATCGAAGGTCATGGCGAACTATCGTGCTATAAAAAGGTTAAAACCCTCAAAATGTTTCACAAAAGTAAGCCATCCACTGTCTTCCAAATCTTGGCAGGCATTGTCAAACATCAACAGGGCGTGATTGCCATTGGGTTCAACTAGCACGACTGGTGCCATGGAGCTGAACACATGGTAAGGGAAGGGTTTGAATTCAACAACGCATACAGGAGCAGAGCTACCCGAGCTAACAGCAATGAACGAGCAAAAGGGGTAAGCATTAATGCGAGCATGCGAAGGTGGTGGAGTCTTCCATGCAAAATATTCATTATCCAAGTACAACCACCAATTTTCATAGCTGTTCACTCCATAATAATAGTTCAACCATTAAGTCATGTGTACAACCAATAAAATCAAAGGTGTATACCAATGCGCGCAAGTGTTATACCATAATGTTTACACATCCGACATATGAATCAAAACCCAAAATCAACTATGTGTCAATGCATTAATTCACATAATCAAAAGTTCAATCAAGGTGCCAAAATGATATTCATATAGTTGACAAGCCAAAAGTTATAAAAAGATTAACATAAGGATTATATCATATATATATATATAAACAAAATAAATCATAACCCCTATGCATTTTCATATAATCAATGATCAGGCAAGTCACATGAAGTGCAATTCCAAAGGCTAAATGTCTTCAATAAAACCAATTTATACAATCAATCGAAGTATGAGAACCGATCAAAGGATATTGCCAATTGTATAATGATCAATAAAAAGTAAGCGCAAATGACAAAAGAAATATCCACAGTTCAGATAATGATCGAAATGCGACTTTGAAAGGTTCAGTTTTCACGCTTACAGTCGTGAAAACAAAACGAAAACAAGTGTGTAAATGTCGCAAGAAACGAAAATGTCGTCTATTTGAAAAATGCGACGAAAAATTGATGTTTGCAAAACATAGGTGTAGGCAGCTTATAGACGATAGGAAAAAGTGAGTTGGATGCCAACAATGGCGACACACTGGTAGAAGCAGTTATCTCTGCAAAAGGTACCAATTCAGATTAAGACAGCAAAGATAATTTCAACTCAAAAATAACAACCAGAAAATCGTATAAACATCATCATTAACCATCTTTTCAACATTGTTTCAAAAGATGAAAACTAATAACAATCTTAAGATTAGCAAGTCACGATATTAAAGATAAAATCTCCAATATTGTTGGCATGGCCACTGCTGCCAGCAGGCATCCATAGCCTCGACAGGGTTGCCATTTAACCCACTCTGACATCTGTATCATGTCAAGAAGTTTTAGATCAGAATAAAGGACATTAAAGAGGTTTCTTATATTTTTTTTGTAGATTTTCATGTACCCGACATTGCTTTGCTACCAGCTGGCCTGTTCAGTACCCCGACGAAGTTGTCTTGCCGCCATGTTTGCATTTACCCGCTGCCAGCAGACCTGTTCAGTATCCCAGCGGGTTTACAAGCACTTCCCACAGCTCTTATTAATAATTTTACTTTGTTTTTCTTTTATAGACATATAGTTGAGCAGGGTGACACTAAAAATCTTGATATTTCTTTTTTTTTTGACCTCATCAGAATTTTTTAGCACTGTCCTTTATTTAGCTCTAGAGATGTTTTATTTACAAAACAACTTCCTGCGACAGGGAGACATCTTTTGAGTCATTCCTTTACAGAAAAGGGACAGCGTAAAAAGATAATAGATGATCTTGACAAGCTTTTCTCAGAGATTGAAATCATTAAACTTCTTTCAAACAACAAAATTTTCCAACACAGATATCAATTTCAACAATATATCATTGATGTTTGTACAAATTTTTCAGAAGTTATTTCAGCGAAGGAATTTTCTATCGTCTTTGTCTGAATAGCTCAGTGTACAGGTATGTATATGTCCAAAAACACAAACTGGTCAATTCAAATCAAAATAAAAAAAAAACAGAAAGAAAACGCAAACGCAAACAAAAGCAAAATATATACATAATATACAAGGGTAGTTATCAAGCAAAGTATCTTTTCAGGGCTTGGCCATTCACCAGATAGGTGTCAAGCTGCCCTTCGAGATTCTGCAATTGAAAGGAACTAGGACCCAACTTTTTAGGAATTAAAAATGGCCCAAGCCATAAGTTTTGAAATTTGGTGTGCTCACCCTTTCCTTCGTGTGGTTTGTCCCATTTTAAGACGAGATCGCCTACTTCAAAATTCCTATCAGAAGCAGAATTAGAATCGAACCAGCTTTTAACCAATTGTTGATGTTGATCTAACTTACGCTTAGCTTGGGCTTTTACTTCTTCCAACTTCATCAAAGTATTAATTCGGCTTTCTAAAGGGGGACAATCTTCTTCTTGGACTTTTTGTGACAACTGAAGTGAAGGAAGAAGAATGTGAGGTGGAAGAATTGCTTCTCTGCCATAAACGAGAAAAAAGGGGGAGTTACCTATAGCATCTTTGGGCATTACCTTATCATCCCACATCGTGTTCAGCAGCGCATTGTGCCAATTCTTATGATTTTCAACCATTGTTCACTTGATTATTTTGATCAAGTTCTTGTTTGTTGATTTCGCTAAGCCGTTTCCCTGGGGGTAGTAACTAGCAGAGTACTTCAGCTTTATTCCTTTCTCCAAAGTGAACTCGCTCATCTCAAGAGAAGAAAAGTATGAAGTGTTGTCAAAGACTAGACAATCAGGGATGCCGAAATGAGTGATAATATTTGAGTTTAGAAAAGCGATTACCTGACTGGTGTTAACAGTTCTTAGCGCAGCAGCTTCAGACCATCGAGTAAAGTAATCTGTGGCTGTCACAATATACTTGTGTTGTTGCGAGGACGGAGGGTTAACTGGACCTATGATATCAAGGCCCCATTGCTGGAAAGGAGAATCTTCTGAGACAGGTTGCAAGGGAAATGCTGGTTTTTGCAACCGCCCTGATGCTTTCTGACAAATGACACATTTACGACACAAGGCATGGGTGTCCCTAAAAAGTGTGGGCCAGTAGTAACTGGCTCTTAAATCCTTATGAGCAGTGGTATCACCACCGAAGTGACCACCAGCTTCTCCTACATGCAACTCTAGCAATACTTTTTCTGCTTCGTCTTTCTCGAGACAACGCATCAGTACGCCATCAAAATTCTGACGAAACAGTACACCGTTAACCAGATGAAAGGAGGCAAACTTTAGTCTCAACGCTCTTCTCTTGGTGGGGTCAAGGTGACGGGGTGCTAACCCATGTTCAAGACATAATCTAATATCGTCGTACCAGGGACTAACGAGGTTTTGTGTGCAACAAATCAAACTTTGATCACTTTGTCCTAGGTTTGACGTATCACTATCTTCTTGCTGTCCTGTTTCCAAATCAACAACCAACTTACACAACCCTTGGCCTCTCACAATCTGAGCTGGGGTGATTTCTAAGTCATATTCCCGCAAGGAGGTGACCCAGTTAGCTCTCTTCTCGCCTAACTCCTTCTACACTAACAAGTTCCTTACGGCAGGGTAAGGGACAATGACTTTCATCCTTGACTTCAAAAGATAGGACCGGAAATGCTTAACTGCTTTGAAAAAAACGTAGGCTTGCCGATCAACTGCTGGGTAGTTAAGTTCAGCACCTTTGAAAGCAGATCTCATAAAGGCGATGGGTACTTCGTTGTTCTCGGAATTCTTCTGAGTTAGGACTGCGGCATAGGAACGGTCAGAGGCAAAAGTATAGAGTGTAAAATCTTGAGAGAAGTCGGGTCTCATGAGAGACGGAGCGTCTATTATGGCCTTATTTATGGAATTAAAAGCTTGATTTTCTGTGGGTCCCCAGTGATATTGGGTGTCTTTCTTAATCAGGTTCTGCAGAGGCCTGACCATTTCAGAGAAACTAGGAACGAATCTTCTCACGAAATTAATCAGGCCTAAGAAAGACTGCATGGATTTTTTGGATGTAGGAGGGGGAAGTTTAGCGATGACTTGAGTCCTTTCAGGGTCAATAATCATCCCATCACTAGACACGATGAATCCTAGTAATTTACCCTGTTCTACTGCAAAAATGGATTTTTTGGGGTTCAAGGAGATGCCATATTTACGACATCGTAGCAGAACGAATCGTAAGTGAGCTAGATGATCGTCTTTGTTTTTAGAATAAACGGTCACATCATCTAAGTAAACTACGACGGAGTGATTGATTAAGCCTCGAAAAGCAATGTCCATTTCTCTTTGAAAGGTAGCACCAACATTAATCAATCCAAAGGGCATTTTGCGATAAGCATAAGTACCCCACGGGGTATGGAAGGTAGTTTTGAGTTGGTCTGGCGGAGACATCAAGACTTGGTTGTATCCAGAGAAACCATCCAATAAAGATAGCCTCTCAGAACCAGATACCTGTTGCAAGATCTGTTCCATAGGTGGGACAGGATAATTGTCTTTATCAGACGCTCTATTGAGGTTTCGGAAATCGACGCAAAGTCGGATTTCCCTGTTTTTCTTCTGAACTGGGACAAGGTTGGACACCCATTGAGTGTGCCTAACAAGAAAAATTATCTTAGCACTTAGGATCTTATTCAATTCTTTTTGGACGATCGGTTCTAGTTTAGGGTGCATTTTCCTCAGTTTCTGTTGGAAAGGTAAGGTTTGGGGCTTCATCAGGATGACATGTTGTATGATTTTAGGGTTGAACGTTTTAAGATCATTGTATGTCCATGCAAAGACATCCTTAAATTCTTTAAATAATTTAACAAAGGAATCTTTTTCTTGTCTAGAACATCCCAAGCCTAAGTTAATGTACTGAGGATTTTCACTAGTTCCTAAATTGACTTTTTCATAAGACAACGAGGAACTATTGGTTTTACAATTGACCATCTTTTTAAATTTATCTTCAAAATCATAAAACTTTTCTAATCTAACTATGGATTTGGGTATGGAATTTACCATGTCTAATAGTGCTTCAGGAGATTTCGGATCAGGTATTACCGTAAAATCATGCAAATTGTCGTCGTGCGTGTGTTCATCTATCACTGCGCCTTGAAAGGTTTCTTCCATATGCAGAAAGTTAATGATCTGCCGATCATCGTCAAATACTCTCCAGTTTGTGATATTGTCAGGAACAGATGGTCGAAACAATAGCTCGACGGAGAATGCGTCTGGGGATAAGCCTTCTGCAGGAAGAAGTTTAGAGGCTACATTAGCTAATAGATCTGCTTCCTTTAGCATTATTTAGTCTAGGAATGGAATTTATATTGAAAGCAGAAATTTTTTTCATGAGACTCCATACCTCAGACTGGTAACTTTTGAGATGCGGGGAAAGACAGTGTATAGAATCTCTTACCTGCCTAACCACTATTTCAGAGTCGCCAAATACAACCAGGTTTTGAATGTTCATATCCAGAGATTTTCTGAGACCTTGTAGTAAAGCCTCATATTCTGCAGTATTGTTAGTACATTCAAATTCTAGTCTACAAGCCATTAATGTCTTGTTACCTGCCGGATCGATAATGATGCAGCCTGCTCCAGCTCCTTCTTTAGACTTAGAACCGTCGAAATATAGAGACCAAATTTGGTTTCCATCGGGCACATGGGACTGTTGCATAGAAGTTGTTGGTTGCATATATGCTATGATCTCGGACTGTTGTTCTGGATTGATGATAGGTGAAGCCTCGGCCATGAAATTGCCGAAGAAAGTGTCCATCCCTTGGACTTCGGGTGAATCAACAGAAGGTGTATATGGTTCGTTAGGATCGTTCAAATCTGTGACCGTGAATTTAAGGTAGCGCTCACGATTCACTCTAATCTTATTAGGCTTACCATTCTCTGGGAGCCATAAGTGAGACCAGTCTGTTGCGAAGTAACCATGTAGTTGCTCCGACCAGTCCCTGCTTAAAAACAGACCATACACTTCTGGAATATCCACAATGATTATATCAATAACCTCATGAACCTTCGGGTTAGACAATAATCTAATCAATACATTTTTTAGTTTGCCTATAACTTTAACATTTGTCCGATCAAGTTGTACGATTTTTAAAGTAAATGGTTCCACTTCAGCATTAATCTTTTGGCAGACAGACCAAGGAATCACATTGGATGACGCTCCTGATTCCACCATACAATTATGCACATTTCTGTTGAAAATCTCAAAAGTTAAAAGAAATGGAGGTACATTCTTGCGAGTACTAAGAGTAGTAGCTTGTGGCTTTTTACTCGCAATTTCTAAGGCTACTTTATCTACATTATTTACATTATTTACAGGGACTACAGGAAGGCTTCCTTTATCTTGATTATCAGGATTATTTTTAGTGGAAGTCTTCTGCAGGACTTTGCTTTGCACAACCTTGTTACCATTGGAATTTCCACTCTTGTCATTCTCTGAAATATTTTGCAACATTTTTTGTAACAAAAATGGAAACTTCAATAATTCATAAATAGAAATGTTAGCCCTTAACTTTTTAAGATCTTCAATAACATCATAATCTAAGTTGGGGTTCACATTACTTTGTTTCGGCTCAATTGATTTAGATTGCTTTGGAGGCGAAGTTGTAGTGTTTTCGGAAGAAGGTTTATTTGTAGTCTTACTCCTAGTGTTGTAAGGATGAACTGTCTCGAAGTTGGCTTGAAAGATGTTGTCCGAGAAGTGTCCAAAGATGTTTGGAGAAGACTCTTCTTCTTGAACTATCTCTTGTTCAACTACCTCCTCAGGAATCTCAGGAGGCATCAAGTTATCTTGGGCATCTAGAATTGTTTGAAGAGCACATTGCAAACTTTCTAAATTAAGGCCTTCGGTGGTTGGGTTAGGTCGGTTGGTAGGAAAGGGTTTTCGGAAAGGAGGTTTGTAGGGTCCTTTACTCGAGGAAGCTTCTTCAGTCGACCTTTTTAAGTCTATAACTTGATTCGACAGTTTTTGAACAACTTTAGTTAAATTTTCCAAATCCGAGTTTTCAGGTTGTGTTTTACTTTGAGTAGGTCTGGGGGGAATTTCAATCTTCTTTTTGGAAGAAGAACTAGTTTCAGTTTCGTTGCTAGAAGAGTCCTTAAGACTAAGTATGTCTTTTTCAATCTGGCTGGCCTCCTCGAAGGCCTCTAACAACATGGCTTTCTTAGATCGTTTAACTCAAATAGCTATACTTTGATGTAAAGCTTTAGTGTAGTAAGCTATTATAAGACTCTCAGCGGGCATAGAATCTGCGGGGATTCGGTTTTTAAGTGTTAAGAATCTTTGATTAAAGTCTTTAACTTTTTCTTTTGGGTTCATTTTTAATCTAGAAAGGTCCATGACTAAGACTTCCAGAGGCTTACCGTCTCCGAACTTTTCCAAAAAGCATGACTCAAACTTTTCCCAAGACACGATGGTATGGGGTTGCTGGGAAAAATACCAAGTGGGTGCATTACCCTCGAAAGTATACGGAAACAACCTACAGACAATGTCTTCATGTTCAACATTATGGAGTCTGATGGCTAACATAAATTTTTTAATATGATCTTCAGCTATCTGTTTTGAGTCAGGATCAAACTTGGGAAGCCATTTCTCCGAGTGTTTAGGTAAAGGGTGTTGATCACCAGGTACAGCTACAGCATCCTGATCAAGCCAGGGTCTAGCAGGGTTGTTCTAATTTGCCATCGGGGTAGTGGGTGTAGAAGGCTGAGAAGGTGAATTGCCTTCGTCAGAAGAATCTCCTCCAGAAAAGGAAGGAGATGAGGGAGGTGGTGAAGGAGGTATCCCAGATCCTCCTGCAGCAGGATTTGTGATTGGATCTATAGGATTCACAGTGAGGTTAGTGTCACCTAATTGTTCTCTGATATCATAGAAGTCCAAAGGTTGACCCCACGGACGGTTTGGTTTCCTAAGACGAGCTAAGGCACTATCTGTTTTAATAAGAGATTGGCGGACAATCTCTTGTATGTCACCACCTGTAGGATTAGGGGTTGCTGGCTCAACTGTGATATGTGGATCGTCGGTTGAAGTAGTTGTTGTTTGAAGGGGAATATTATCATGTGAACGACTTCTAGTCACTATAGGTGAGTGATTAGGGGGGGAGGAGTCTTGCGACTGCCTCGTGCCATTAATTAAGTTCAGGCCCTCCTTCTAGCGCCATTTGTTGACGGGCGAAATTGACCGTCTGTCAACTCGGAGAGTGGAACCGGTCCGGGGTTGTCTAATAACCCAAGCCGTTTGGAATGAACCACCCTGACGGGTTTAGCAGCTCCGTTAGCCGATCTAAGGTCCTAGGAAAACCAAAGAGAAAGCTAATCTAAACTAACTAATCTAACTAAACAAATAAAACTAACTAACTAACTAATCTAACTATTCTATATATACAATCTACTAACTACTACTATATTAACTCTAACTAATTAACTATCTAACTACTAACAGAAATATAACTTATTCACAAAATATACAATATCTACAATTTACAGATTTAAATAAAACCTGAAAAACTCGTTTGCATTCTGTCCTAAGACAGCGAAAGATATTTTTGTTGATTTTATGATTTTATGAACAAGAAATAAAACTTACTGAAATTAAACAATCTAATATACTAACTACACATATATCTAACTAAAATACTAACAAATATACTAAACAAATAAACAACAAACAGACCTGGAAACGCTCCAGATTTGTCCTATGTATGATGACTTCGAAGCTGGTCGGAGGAAGGAAACTCGCATCGAATAATCTGGAAGCTTCTCGTAAACGATAGCTGCAATGCTCTTTGAGTTTGTTTACAGGACAAACAAGACATAAAAAATCATAACAATTATATGATTTATAAATCTCTGCAATTAGGTAAACCTGTTATGCAAAAACTTATACTTAATAATT
>ML809377.1:289486-304180 GCA_009831015.1 Picea engelmannii
ATATGGATTATATTGATTAAATCATATCATTTGCAAAAGACTAAGATAGCTAAAGTAGTCATTAACCAAATGCAAATTGATACACATAAACATGAAACAAAAGATTGATATTATGAAAAGCTAAAGCTGTAGTAGAACATCAATTTCTGTCTCAGTCTGTATTAAAATTCCATATCCTTGTTCTCCCCTGAATGAGGATGATCTTATTACAAAAATAATAAGTATTTATAAGTTTTTCCACAGGGTAAAACCTCCCTGTGGAAGTTATCAAACTGTTTACATGAAATCTTGGGAGATATCCCAAAGTTGTCTAAACTAGGAAATTAAAATGAAACTAAAGCATCTAAATATCCTCTAAACTGTCCATCAAATCCCATACAATTCGAATTCACCTGAAAATGATCCAAAATAAACAAGTTAGAAGACTATTTTATTAATAAATGATAGAAAATTAAATTCTATAGACTAGCTACAGAATCATCTGATTTTGTAGCTAGTCTAAATAAAGATACAGAATCAGCATTGAAATTAATCGAAAATCTTTTAAGAAATTCCATTCAATTGACATCCAATAATTATTTGAGAACGAATCATAAATTGAAATCATTATTCCATTATGAACTCAAACAGGATCCACATCATTTAACTGAATACAGAGATAGCAATACTCTGTTTCTATGATTGTCATAAGTGGGGTAAATGAAATCATATGTAACAACATCGTAATCGTTTCTCAACAAATCGAATTCATCTGTTATGAGATCGTTTTGATATTTAATTGAAAACAAAACAAATCGCAAACACTTCGTTATACTTGTCTCATCAACAGGAGAAATAATTGAATCACGATAATTGTATAGCAAGCGGTTTAGATTGTGAGCGAATTCAAACCCTAATTGACTCATACAAAAATCATAATAGGATTTGGTAAAAATAGCAGAGTCAATCAATTCGTTCCAAAACCAATCGAATCCAACAATTGTGAAATTGATTATAATCAAAACGAAATGGAAAGAAAATATTACGTTGCCTTGTCAACGGAAATATGAGTTCAACAAGATCATTTTCCAATTGGTGTGACTGTGTTGGTACAACACCTGATTCATGCCACGAATAGATCAATTCAAAGTGGTGTGAAAATTAATTCACATAAAATCATAGCCAGCTCGAATGATAAGCAATAGAATTCGTAACTTGTTATTGCAAATTGGGTAAATAGTATTGGTCAACTTTGATCAAAACGAAATCGTTCCAATCAAGCGAATCACAACTGGGTTTGACCAATTTGTTTTACAATTAAAAACCAGACAGAGCAATAATCATAATCGGGATCCAATTCCTAAAAATGATCAAACTAACAATGATCAGTGAATCAATCGGCTGAGTTTAACAATAGTCATTGTTCCATAATTCGAGCGTATTTGCATAAGCTAAAATGAGATCATTGTTTTTATAAAAATAGAGTGTTTCTAACCAAATTAAATTGAACAGAGTGATTCCCATGATTTGGAAAATCATATAACACAACATATCTTAACAAGTATCCTCCCGAAAACATTTACCAATCACAACGTCCAAATGATAACGAGATCGAATCAGATCAAAATCGTATTCTAAATTAAGCATAAAAACTTCCTGTTGGGAGAGGGCACAGAATGAATTAAATTGAAAACACACCATTACTTTCGTTATTTCACTCAGACAAACTTAGCAAATGAAATCCAAACGAATAACCATTCCAATCCAAATAAAAATCTATGAGCAAACCATATATCGGAATTCCTTCTATTTTTATCAAAACGAAGCCATGTACAGGATGATCACCGAATGATAGAGGCATTTGAATAAGTGATCAAACTATTTAAAAGCTAAATACAAATCATTATATCAAACTAGATTATTTACAAAACAAAGCGATGTCAGAACCATACCTGTGTAGTGACGAGGCTGCTTGATTATGCCGGCTTGGAATTTACAACAGTCGTGGCTGATTCCATGTTTTTGAACAGGATGGAGCCGATTGTCTTTTGCTTTTTATCTATCGCTTGGAGCTTGGCCTTTTGACTGGTTAGGACTGCAATCTAGTCTTCCAATGATTGAATCCTTGATTGGAGTATCGAAACATCGATATAATATTGTTCAAACCATGAATTACATTGGTCACAGGGTGACTGTGAGGGTTTAGACAGAGCAGGCGAGGGTTTGGACAAATGATCGAGGGTTTCACGAGATAATTTAATACCTGGGTAGTTAGGGTCGTACTTTAGGCAGGGGGGTAGGTTTGATACGAAATCATAAGAGGGTTCAAGACATAACCTTGGGAGTAGGGATATTCGCTGGCCAGAAATCGTTCAATATCCGAATCAGATTCCTCACTTAGGATGATAGGGTCTGACTTGGCAGAGGGTTTTGGTTTGTTTCTGGCCATTCTCGAAATGAGCCAGACATTCCTTTTCCCTTTGGCATTTGCAGTCAGGTTTTCCTTAGGCTTTTTGCTCATAGGATTTTTAATGGCCTCTGCACTCTTAGTTACAGTGCCGAGTAAGTCAATAGGAGGGTCGGTCGAGGGTTTAGGCAGTAGGAGATGCAAGGGTATAGGCGGTTCGGGCTTGGTTTCAATCACCACAGGTTTATCAACCTGTACAGGGTCAGTGTCTTCAAAGCCATTACGGGTGATGAAGGCCTTCCAACTATCACCATGCAAATTCAAATGATAAACAACGATGAGCTTAATAATCCCATGATGGAACAGGTTGTTGTCAGCCTTGTGCCTTTTAAATGTTTTGGACATTTTATATAGGCTCCGATGAAAGTAGAACGGCATGTTTAGAGGATACCCTATAAAAATCATCAGTAGACGCAGGTGATAGAGGAACACAAGTCTGTATCGACCTTCACAGGTCACGAACTGCTTAAGTATCATTAACAAGTCATGCCATCGTGGTTTGAGCATAGATATGAGCACACCTCTGTCACAAGAGGTGACTTTGCGCGATTGAAACAACAATGTCCATGGCACTTCCTCGACCTTGCAATTCTTAAACCAACGTTGTCCCGAGGTAGGTAACCCCGTGGCTGAGATGATAAACTGTATATCGCCTACCTTGGCTCGACAGCCATCGAAGGTCATGGCGAACTGTCGTGCTATACAAAAGTTAAAACCCTCAAAACTTTTCACGAAGGTAAGCCATCCGCTGTCTTCCAAATCTTGGCGGGCATTGTCAAACATCAACAGGGCTTGATTGCCATTAGGTTCAACTCGCATGACTGGTGCCATGGAGTTGAACACATGGTAAGGGAATGGTTTGAATTCACCAATGCATATAGGAGCAGAGCTACCCAAGCTAACAGCAATGAACGAGCAAAAGGGGTAAGCATTAATGCGAGCATGCGAAGGTGGTGGAGTCTTCCATGCAAAATATTCATTATCCAAGTACAACCGCCAATTTTCATAGCTTTTCACTCCATAATAATAGTTCAACCATTAAGTCATGTGTACAACCAATAAAATCAAATGTGTATACCAATGCGCGCAAGTGTTATACCATAATGTTTACACATCCGACATATGAATCAAAACCCAAAATCAACTATGCGTCAATGCATTAATTCACATAATCAAAAGTTCAATCAAGGTGCCAAAATGATATTCATATAGTTGACAAGCCAAAAGTTATAAAAAGATTAACATAAGAATTATATCATATATATATATATATATATATATAAACAAAATAAATCATAACCCCTGTGCATTTTCATATAATCAATGATCAGGCAAGTCAAATGAAATGCAATTCCAAAGGCTAAATGTCTTCAATAAAACCAAGTTATACAATCAATCGAAGTATGAGAACCGATCAAAGGATATTGCCAGTTGTATAATGATCAATAAAAAGTAAGCGCAAATGACAAAAGAAATATCCACAGTTCAGATAATGATCGAAATGCGACTTTGAAAGGTTCAGTTTTCATGCTTACAGTCGTGAAAATAAAACGAAAACAAGTGTCTAAATGTCGTAAGAAATGAAAATGTTGTCTATTTGAAAAATGCGACGAAAAATTGATGTTTGCAAAACATAGGTGTAGGCAGCTTATAGACGATAGGAAAAAGTGAGTTGGCTGCCAACAGTTTGCAAAGAGGCAGTTTAGTTGAAAGGTTTGTTTGGTAAGTTTGGAAGGATGCAGGAAAAAGTAAAGTTACTTTGTGATAGTCAAAGTGTTATTCACTTGGCTAAGAATCCAACCTACCACAGTAAAACAAAACATATTCCTATCAAGTACCATTTTGTAAGACAAGTCATCGATGAACATGGAGTCTCTCTTGAGAAAGTGCATACAAAAGAGAACTGTGCAGACATGTTCACAAAACCAGTACTGTTAGAGAAGCTGCGATGGTGCTTGGTTTTTCTTGGCTTGCAGAAAAGATAATGAACAAAAGAATGAGCAAGGTGTCAGGTTAATTTTTGTCAAAGTGGAGATTGTTAAACGGTGACAACAAATTCCAAGGATAGAATTGAGATTCTATTATTCAACATTGGTTGTAACTATTGAGACCAAGTTAGAATATTGATAGGATTGCATTTAATAATCAATTTCTTGTGTAAATGTATATAAATTTATGTAAGCTTGTAAAGGCAGACAAGGAGGATGAGTGAGCTGTTGTAATCTCCATTATCTGAATAATAAGACAACCGATGCCTTCCCTTGGTGGAAGTAGCCCAATGTTTGGGTGAACCACATAAAAACTGTGTTTATAATTTGTGTGATTGTATTTTTCGCATTTGCAATTGCAACAAGCACCACTGGAAATATGTTATGGTTTAAATGCCATGATGCAATTTCAAATTCCTATCCATTTTCAATATAGACACCGAGATAATAAGCATGATTTGCAGTGAGTTGGGAGAGGTCGATTGAAAACGCTGGAGAACCATCGTTCAGCTATGTGGGTTCATGAAATTTGGGGATCCCGTGGTTGAGATTGGTATTTGGCAGTTTTGTCATTGTAAGAACTTTGGTTCTCTAAGGTGTTCAAGGTGGTATGACTACTCCTTTGACAGGGCTTCAACACGCTCAGGGACTCTTGGCTCCTATTGAATGACCAATAGGGTTCATAGATCCCTTGAAGGTTTACATCTGGCATTTCGCTCTCAAATCCCCAATTTTGGTTTTCCTCTATTTTCATAAGAACATCAGATGTGAGCTCGCCACAATTCAAAAGGATGCGCTGGCTATTGAGAGGTAGAGAGATGACGAGATTCAAACTCTGCTCGATCGGTACCACTTCCTACAGGTCATTTACAAGCACGACAAAAATGTCGAGGGAAAGGTCATCTTTCTAGCTCTTGATATGCGTGTAAACAATATGGCTCATACATATTGTCTAGAGCATAGAGGGGATCATTTTTCCAATTTTAAATAATGTTTGTTTTCCTCAAGGCAGTTCCATCTTTGAGGCCGATGATCACCATGAAAGAGAAGAGTATAGAAAAATCATGGCGACTTTCTTAAGACTTATTCCTAGTTTAACACCATATCTCGACATCATATTTTGTGTGATGTGTCTCTATTCCTCCCTCCATTTACAGTTATTTGGTGGCCTTCTGTATGTAGAAAATTCTAAATCTGAAGGAACGAGTCTCAAAGATGAAGACTACATATTCTTCAACTTTATTGATTATCCGAGTGGTATGGTCACTCTTTTTAACTTGTTGGTCATGGGAAACTGACAAATTTGGATGGAGGGGCTATGTGAAAATTACTATAACCTCATGGGCACGGCTACTTCATCGGCTTTTATGTAATAACGATGTTGTTTCTTGTCAACCTGGTGGTTGCATTCATATTGGAGGCATTTGTTTTGCTGAAACAGAGCTAGATTCAAATGGTGATGATGACGAAACTGACCAAGATGCAACGAAATAAAGTTCACGCCCAAAACACCCAAGCGTATAAGGTCTGCAGCAAGAAGTGGATGAGTAAAAATTCTTCTCCATCCTATGGTGAGTGCAGAGCTCGAGAAGACGCAATGGTTGAACCTGTTCTCTGGAATTTCAATGTCAACACCACAGGGAACTCTTGTCTCCCATATATGTTTGGCTGGAGAATGAAATTATTGTCTGACCATGTGATTGACACATTTAGATAATTAATAAATTTATATGTTTGGTCTAATCTATTTTTAAGGTCATGTCTAAGCCAGCACATCAAATTGGTGTATGAGACCCCCTTGTTTGTGGGACAAGGGACCCCCTCCGTTCAGCGATTTGACTGGTAAAGTTTACGAAGGTATACATACCCTACTCCTCTGGATTTGAACCTGTGACCTCTTAAGAGGAAACACATATTCTTAACCATTAGGCCCACTTAGTCTATATAATAATAATAAATTATTTTTAAGGTCACGGCCAAGCCAACACACCAAATTGGTGTATGAGACCAAGCATTTCATTTTCTACATGTCATATTGACGAGACGTTTCATTTTGTACATGCATGGATCATGTGAGGTGTACTGAAACACGTGTTTCATTTTCTACATGCCTGGGTGGATGTAAAATATTGCTTTGAAAGCGAATTGAATGCCCACTCATGCTCATTGTTCAACGTTGTGACTATGACTCTGAGGGATTCCATCATATGTTGGAATGGTTTCACTTCGAGAAAGTGGCGTCGGTCGGTACTCTTCCAGTACTCTTCGATGCAATCTAACGGACGACCACTGAAGCTACTTCTGAACTATGGCGGGTGGGGATATGCCATTGAGGCCCTGAGGCGCTGGCCCTGCTCCAAGACTGTCAGGAAAATTCGTGGGATCTAGCGGGCGTTGGAGAGTATAACCACATGCACAAGTATATAGTTTTATATTTCTTCAATTTGTATATCTATTATAAAACATATTGAAGCTGTATTTTTTTATTAATGTGATACACAGTAATGTTTTATTTTTCCTTGTGTTAGTTGTGTTAGTTGTGGAGATTTTTTCATTTTATAAAATTGTTTTTTATTAGATTAGTGCGGAAATGTGGTTGTTAGATTACTGGATTTCGAGTAAATATTCCAAAATCAAAATTGGTCCAGTCTTTAGCACTATCAAAAATTGTAAACACCCCTACAAGGAAACCTCAAACACAAATGGGCACAACGAAGATCAAAATAACATGGCTATGTCGTTCAAACAAATAATTTAACGTAGTCACACAACTCTCTCTGGCACAAAGGATCTCACACAACTCTCTCAGAGGCAGATCTTTAGTTATAATATGTGGGAGGGCTCAAGTTTAGTGTGCCCCATCAAAGCATCTCAGAGTTGGCACCATGCAACCTGCATGCAATGGATAAATATGATAAATATGGCACTAGTGATCAATGGATTCGTGGTAATGTTGAATCTTATGAAGCTTAAGACAACAGAACAATAATATGTCAGACATTTCCGTAATCTCCATTAATTTCCCTATGGGGCTTATACCTAATTCATGCTCGGCTGATACCTAATTCATGCTTGCTTACCATTAAGCCTAAAGCTTAGGCTAGAAGTTTAAATATGATTTTTAATATATATTTTTTCATTTATATATTTAAAAATAGGATTTTTAAGAATAAGAATTATAACTTTTTTACAATTTCTTCTACATTCTTTTAATATTGCATTTTTTTTTTAATATAACATTTTTTTGAATATTTAAAATTGAAATTTGATTAATATATACATTCTTTTAATATTACATTTTCTTTTAATATAGCATTTTTTGAATATTTAAAATTGAAATTTGATTAATATATATAAATGTCATTTATGTTATAAATAATGTATATATTTTTATTTTATAAATAATGTATATATTTTTATTTTATAGGATTTAAAAAATTATAATTATAACTTTTTACATTCATTACGAAGATCTCCACCATGTACATTCATTTTTGGTAGCTTTCACCATTTCTCTTGGAACGATCTCATTATGGAGTAATTCCAATCCGACTAGTGGTTAAACAAATGAAAGTATTCTTTTCAGTTTTCATAGCAGTGCGATGCTATCATTTTCGCCTCTAAATTTACCCACTCAAACAATCAATAGGGAGACCAATCAAATCCCTTTAATTTTCCAATTAACAATAAAAAAAATTGAAATCGTGGAAAGAAATATATCATAGTATCTCTTGTTAATTTTAAATCATGATGCTAGCTAAACAAATTCTCTTTCACTAAGTTCTTGCATTATTCAGTGCAATCAGCTCCATACCAGTAAATCAAGGATGGTTGTGAGTTACCATAATGTTATGGTAACACACTCAGTCCGAACTGCCTTTAACTCTTTCAATTTTATTCAATTTTGATAGACAGTTGAGTCTCTCTTGACAAATGTCACCCAATTTAATGCTCCATACTAAATAATTTAGACGTTATATATTACATTCTGGTTTCATTTACCGTGAAGAAGATAAACGATATGAATGACTAAGAGGTGAATAAAAATTATAACGGAGTTATCAATACAATACAAACTTGATTACACTAATAAGCATTGTTACATCGCAAATTTATTTTGAATAGATGGTTAATGAGACATATGAATATATGGAGCTTGATTCCAATAATAAGCATGGTTACAAACGAAAAGTTATTGTGAATAAAATGACAAATATGACATGTCATTAAATAATATAAGTTTGAATTTATTACTAGACATATAAATAATTAAATATTATCTTTAATTTTATTTGTGCGACTTTTTAAATTATTAAACATTATATAATTTTTAATAATGATGATTAAGATTAGGGTTAAAATAAAATTAGGATTAAAATTATTCTTTGTTAATGAAAACTGAAAAATATTTAAAAATGTTAATGAAAACTGAAAAATATTTAATAATGTTTTATATTACAAATATATTGTATGGTTACTTATCCATGAATAATTGTAAGAGTTGTGTTAGAGTGGTATTTATTTTAAAATTAAAGAATATTATAATCTGGACTCTTAGAATTCACCCACAAGAAAAGTGGAGGAATCCAAATGCCCAAACATTGACGGGCCAAAGGTTTTGAAATGCCAATAAGATTGGAATTGAAATGTTCCTCAGTTGATATTAGTTGACTTCAGAATGAATAAAGAAGAATGATATTAGTTTGGTGTTACTTGAGTATTTTAGGGTTTCATGATATGCAAATCCATATTTAAAATCTTAAGAAAAAATATTTAATAATGTTTTGTATTATTGATATATTGTATTGTTACTTATTCAATTATAAGAGTGATGTTTAAGTGATAGTTATTTTAAAATTAAATAGGTTATTTTTTTTTCTTTGAAATTAAATTAATAATAATAATAAATTTAATAAAAGAATTTTTTATAAATAAAATTATTTAGTTATTTAGATGTACTCTTAAAAACATTCAAGTATAAACATAAAATGACAACAAATATTATACCAACATGTCTATATGAAGCACTAAAACCATAGTATTCATAAATATATTTAGATATACTATTGTTTTTTTATGGTTAATCTACCATAATTAGTAACATACCATTCCTTCTCTCTATATAGTAATAAAACAAAGGTGATAAATTCTAATTTAACAATTATTAAGAGTTTTTTAAGTTCTAAATTTATTAATTATAAAGGTTTTTAAAGTCCTAAATTTAATAATTATAAAGAGTTTTCTAAATAGAAATCTTGCATTTTCTTAATCCTAAACTATTGAATTAAACTTATTCATCTTACTATGTATTAACATAAATAACATTATGTCTTTTTAATAAATAACATTATGAGTTTTTAGTCATAGTGGATAGTAGGTTTGTACTTAGTAATGAATATTATGTTCTTTAATGTTTTCTATTTTTAAAAATGTTAAGAGGGAAGTATAATAATATTAGGATTTAGACCATGTTTTTATATTTATAAATTCATTTTTGGAAACTAATTATCATTATAATAATTATAATTATAATTAGTTATCTTTTGTTTTGACATATTTTTATTTTGTTGATTAACTTAAATTGTTTAAAATAATAATAAAAATACTAACTTATAAAATACAAGTATGATTTTAAGTTTCCTTCTATTTAATATATCGCATGAGTTCAAAGTTATATTTTTCACAAATGAAACACATAGTTAGATATTTTTTTCAAAACTATGATAAAAATTCATTTTTCGTTCATAGTAATGTTGTAATGTGTCAACCATAGTAACGTCACACTCTCTCGAACATAGTACCGTTACAATTTGTCGAACATAGTAACGTCACAATGTCAGAAACATAAACTGGCGTCACAATCTGATGAACATAGACATTTCATCATAATGTGGATAGTAATGTTGCAATGTGACGAACATTAATAGATGTCACAAGGTGTCTCACATCACCCTGCCATCATAATGTGATGAACATTTCCTCATGTTGCAATGTCATGCACATATCCCAATGTCGCAATGTGACAAACATTTCCAAACGTTGCAATGTGTCAAACATAGTAACGTTGCAAGATACCAAACGTAGTAATGTCGCAATGTGATGAACATAGACCCGGTGTCACAATGTGACGAACATAAACAAATGTCGCAATGTGACGAACATAGCCTTGTCATCATTATGTGACAACCATATCCTCATGTTACAATATGACTCTTGTATCCTCACGTTGCAATGTGAAAAACAAAATTCAAAACATTACAATGGGACGAATACAACCCATAGTCACATTGTGTTGTACACAATCGAATGTGGAAATGTGACAGACATAGACCAACATTGGAATGAGACGAACATTTCATCACATTCCATTGTGATGCACATATTTTGATGTCGCATTGTGACGGACATTTCAAGACGTAGCAATGTGTCACACATCACCCTGTAGTCGCAATGTCACTCACATATCCCGAGGTCACAATGTGTCGAACATAATAACGTTGCAATCTACTAAACTTAGTAACATCACAATGTGACAAACATAAATGGATGTTGCAATGTGACAAACATAACTATGTCATCATAATGTGATGAACATATCCTTGTGTTCTAATGTGACACATGTATCCTGACGTCACATTGTGACAGACATTTCCAAACATTGCAATGGGACAAACACAACCCATTGTCACACTGTGATGTACACAACTGAATGTGGCAATGTGACAAACATAGAGCAACATTGCAATGAGATGAACATTTCCCAGCATCGCAATGTGATGAAGATATCCCACAATCGGACTTTGATATACTTATTCCAACAACATATGATAACGTGACAATAAAAAATATTCATCGTAATTTTATGACCATAACCTTACGATCTCATGTGACGAACAAAAGTTGATGTCACAATGTGATGAATAAAATTTAATGTCTCGGTGAGACAAACAAAACATGATCAACATTGCAATGCAATAGTGTCATAGTAAACTATGGTTAGACATAATCAACATGGTCCACCATAATCAAATCCACATGGTCAACAAAGGAAAGTCGTGGGCATGGCCAGCCATAATAAACCTTGGTCAACCATAGTCAACCATGGTGATAGTTAACCACAATCAACCATGGTGAAGGACAACCACGATCAATCACAGTCAACCTTTCCTTCCCAATGTCTACCAAGCTCTACCAAAGTTAACCATGCTCATGGTCAACCATAAAAAACCATGGTCATGGTCAATCATAGTGAACCATGCTCATTGTCAAGTGATGTATTATTGTATTAATAATTTAACATCTTACATTATACATTAAAGTATTAATATTTTAATTTTTACATTTGATTAATGCAATAATGTATTAATACTTTAATAATGTATTACCACTTTATCAATGTATTACTTTATTAATGTATTAATAATTCAATAATGTTTTAATGTATACATGTAACACACCCACTATCGTAATTTAAAAATTTTGGGGTTAATCTCCTACAAATGAGAAATCTCCAGAAACCTGCATTAGCGAAATGCCAATCCTTGGTTCAATATCGAGATTCGGGGTTTCTAGTGTCAAAATTCATTCACCCCCAAGACTCGCGATCCTCCGAATTTCGAAACGCTCCCTACGCATTAGCTCTCTTGGTTCAGCTCCCGGTCCATAGGACCTGCTACCATATGTCCACAGCTCTATAGCTACCCGTCGGGGTTTCGGGGTTTATGATGTCGCGATGCACAGGCCTTCGTAAATTCCGATCCTCCGATCCCCGATGCCACTTGGCGTTGACTCACGACCAAGCTTGATCTTCCGACACCTGTCCCTTGTTCTGGCGCCTATGGCCCACACTCCTTATGATGGCATGGAGTGACACCCGTCCTCCACTAGAGTGCTATCACTGTGGGACCGTCGCGTTTCAGGATTTCGCAACTCCTCCTGTCGTGAGTTTCTTGTCACCGAGAATCCCGAAATGCCGAACCCCGATGTCTTCAGGATCCTTGGACACGCGTCCCTCAGGTTAACGGTTATGATCGCGTCGGGAAATCGCGGATCGCGATTCCTATATGCAAGAGTTTCTTGCCTTTGGAAAACCTGATGCTCCAAATGCCGACTCGCCCAGATCTCCTGCCACGTGTCCTACCAAGATCAACGGTTGAGATCCTTTTCTCGGTATTTCGCGACTTATCCTGTCCCGGGTCTCTTGTCCTCGGAATTTTGATTTCTCGATGTGTCAAATGTCGATGGCGCTTGATCTCTAACACCTGTCCCTCCGATGGATGGTCCAGATCTTATCGTTGTTTCGAGACTTGAGTGGCCCCGATGCCTGGTACCCCGGATCTCCGAGACGGACGATCTCGTGACACGTGTCCCTTTCCAACCGGACGGCTTAGATTTGCTCTCGGGATTTCGAGACTTTCGAAGTCCTTTTTCCCTTGCTCTCAGGATCTCCGATTCCCCGATTCTCGACTCTTCGGGATCTCTTGCCACGTGTTCTGGCTGAGATCAATGGCTGAGATTTTCTGTCAGAGTTTCGAGGCTCAAGAGGTCTCAGTTCTCTCGACCTGTAAAACCCCGATGCCTCCAAAATCCCGATGACTTCTCAGAGTGCTGACACGTGTCTTGTCGAGATCAACGGCTGGGATCCCTTCTCTGCACACTAAGGTTTAACTCCGGTGCAACTTCTCGAGATCCGACGACTGTCGGGATTATGGTCTAAGATCTGGCGGTTCAGATCATTTCTCCTGCACGCTTCCCTTCCAGAGGCTATACTCCGTGCAACTCCTCCCGATCCAACTGTTTATGGGATTTCTGCTTCAGATCCGATGGCTCAGATCACTTCCTCGCACGCCTACCCCTGCGCTTAACCCCTGCGCAGTTTCTCCAGATCCAACGACTGACGGGTAAATTGGACCGAGATCCAACGGTCTAGATTCGTTCTTTCGGGTCTTGGGATTTACGATCCCAATTTTTCGTTGCTCACGATGATAGAGGACGAAGGGGCAAGGTATGTAACGCCTGCGTTACTTTCGTCAATCTAATGGTCGTGAATGACTATGGTTCCTCCAACGGGATCTCATCCATCGATTTGTCACTTCTCACAACACTACCACCTTGGAACCTTAATAAAATCGTTCCTCCTCGTGCAGGGTTAATAAGGCCTGTGCGTTTGGGTCCTTGTTCTGGGTTCTTGGTGAACCTTTCCAAGGAGGGAACCTCTGAGAAGAGATTCCTACCGGGGCATTCCCGGAAGCAGATAAAGGGAGACAGCCTCCCGAGAATGGCTGGGCATGGTTAGATTCATTTATCAACGTAAGTCGAGCACGATTTCCTCAGTGCTAAGCATATATCAACTCATTCATATCAAGCGCTACGCGGACATTCTCATGCTGAAGTCATTTACAATTTCACAATTCTATGAGCCAATATCTACTCCTCATTATCAATTTCTGCACAGACATTCTTACACTGGAAATATTTACAATTCTACAAGTCTATGAACATATGTGACAATATATAAATTTCAAGATGCAATATAAGCAAAATACTTATCAGAAGTAACTTCAGCAATGGGAGCAACTGCTAAGAGGGGTGCTTGTTTCCACCCAACCGTAGGCGTAGCGACTCCTACTGGATTTACCTCTAGCCACCCCCGAGCTGAGACCACGATGTCCTGAGACCTGCGTCTCGCTGTCTACCAGTGCCCAGGAGCGAAGGTTGCAATCCTTCCTCTCTGCGATCACTTACTCTGCGTAGAAAATTGCCAGAGTTCCCCTCGCGTCTGCCCCCTTCAATCGCTTCTGCCATATGCCTTATCCTCTTGCGAGGTTGCGTGTGGCACGATTACCCTTGCGCTGGTCAGTCATGATGGCTCTACGGATAGGTGGTTCACCTCCCCATCCCTCATCAAGCCATCAACTTACCGGCGTGCAAGGCATTAATTTTAGGGCTGGCGAGCCGCTTTTGGTTCTCCAGGCTAGTGGAGTCCAAATACGGTATTTAGTTCTTGGTGGAAGTTAACGCCCCTTTCCAGGTGCCCTCCACCACCATCGTGGTCTCTTTTCTGCACATCCCCTCTCAGCAGTTCTGCAATAAATTCAAATTGTTATTTACATTTATCGACCTCTTCCTGCGGGTCCATTTACATCACATATTCATACTTATGAGTTTTTCCATAGTCCTTGGCCAGTTCAGTTATATTTACAATCTGGGGGAAACAGGGTGTTACAATTCCCTCCCCCTTAAAAGGAACATCGTCCTCGA
>ML809377.1:311858-336658 GCA_009831015.1 Picea engelmannii
AGCCAATATCTACTCCTCATTATCAATTTCTGCACAGACATTCTTACACAGGAAATATTTACAATTCCACAAGTCTATGAACATATGTGACAGTATATAAATTTCAAGATGCAATATAAGCAAAATACTTATCAGAAGTAACTTCAGCAATGGGAGCAACTGCTGAGAGGGGTGCTCGTTTCCACCCAACCGTAGGCGTAGCGACTCCTACTGGATTTACCACTAGCCACCCCCGAGTTGAGACCACGATGTCCTGAGACCTGCGTCTCACTGTCTGCCAGTGCCCAAGAGCGAAGGTTGCAATCCTTCCTCTCTGCGATCACTTACTCTGCGTAGAAAATTGCCAGAGTTCCCCTCGCGTCTGCCCCCTTCAATCGCTTATGCCATACGCCTTATCCTCTCGCGAGGTTGCGTGTGGCACGATTACCCTTGCGCTGGTCAGTCATGATGGCTCTATGAATAGGCGGTTCACCTCCCCATCCCTCATCAAGCCATCAACTTACCGGCCTACGAGGCATTAATTTCAGGGCTGGCGAGCCGCTTTTGGTTCTCCGAGCCAGTGGAGTCCAAATACGGTATTTAGTTCTTGGTGGAAGTTAACGCCCCTTTCCAGGTGCCCTCCACCACCATCGTGGTCTCTTTTCTGCACATCCCCTCTCAACAGTTCTGCAATAAATTCAAACTGTTATTTACATTTATTGACCTCTTCCTGCGGGTCCATTTACATCACATATTCATACTTATGAGTTTTGCCATAGTCCTTGGCCAGTTCAGTTATATTTACAATCTGGGGGAAACAGGGTGTTACAATACATACTTTAGTAATGTTTTAATTAATGTATAAAATCTATTTTTTTCTATTATTACTCTAATAATGTATTATTAACATATTACTTTATTAGTGTATTAATACTCTAGCATTGTATTGATAGGTTAGCAATGTATTTATTAATGCATTTAATATGTTAAATGTATTAAATGTTTAAAATGTATTTTTTTGTATTGTTTCTCTAATAATGTATTATTAATGTATTACTTTATTTGTGTATTAATACTTTAGCACAGTATTACTTAATATTGTATAAATGTATCAATGAATGAATACATTACATTATTAATGTATCAATTAATTAATACATTACATTATACATTATACATTAATATGTTTCAATGTGATGCACATATCCTAATGTCGCATTATGACATACATTTCCAGACGTAGCAATGTGTTATTTATCGCCTTGTCATCGCAATGTCACACACATATCTCGAGGTCGCAATGTGTCAAACATTTCCAAACATCGTAATGTGTCGAACATAATAACATTGCAATCTACCAACCATAGTAATGTCGCAATGTGACGAACATACCCTCATGCTCGAATGTGACGCCTGTATCCTGACGTCACATTGTGACAGATATTTCGAAACATCACAATGAGATGAACAAAATCCATTGTTGAAATGTGATATTGACAACTGAATGTGGTAATGTGACAAACATAGACCAACATTGCACTGAGACGAACATTTCTCAACATCACAATGTGATGAACATAGCACACTATTGGATTGTGACAAAATTATTCCAATGCCATAATGTGACCAAAAAAAATCCTTCGTCGTAATTTGATGACCATAATCTTACGATCTCATGTGATGAAGAAAAGTTGATGTCACAATGTGAGGAACAAAAGTTGATGTCACAATGGGACGAACAAAATCCGATGTTGCAATCTGACGAACAAAACATGATCAACATTGGAATGCAGTAGTTCCATAGTAAACTATGGTTAAACATAATCAACATGGCCCACCATAATCAAATCCACATGGTAAATGAAGGTCAACTATGAGTATGGTCGACCATAATAAACCCTGGTCAACCATAGTCAACTATGGTCATGGTCAACATAATGAACCAAAATCATTGTCAATTAATGTATTAATGAGTTAATAATTTGAAATGTTACATTATACATTAATGTATTAATAGTTGATTTTTTACTTTATATCAATGCAATAATGAAATTATTGATGTAGTAATAATTTAATAACGTATTGCTAATGTCATTAAGGTCAATGGTTAAACATAATCAATGTGGCCAACCATAATCAAATCCGCATGGTAAACAAAGGTCAACCTGGGTATGGTTGACCATTATAAACCCTAGTCAACCATAGTCAACCACATTCAACCATGGTGAAGGATAACCACGATCAATCATAGTCAACCTTTCCTTCCCAAAGTCAACTAAGGTCTATCTAACCGTAAGAAACCATGATCATGCTCAACCATAGTGAACCAAGGTCATTCTCAATTATTATATTAATGTGTTAATAATTTAACATGTTACATTATACATTAATGTTTTAATACTTTAATTTTTAATTTATATATTAATGCAATAATGTATCCTTAATGTATTTCTACTTTATTAATGTATTACTTTATTAGTATATTAATACTTTAGCATGGTATTAATTAATATTGTATAAATGTGTTAATTATTTAATACATTACATTATTAATGTTTCAATTAATTAATACATTACATTATACATTAATGTTAATTAATACTTTAATTTATACATTACATTTTGTAAAAAGTTATCATTAATCTTAATGCATTAATAATATTAATTTATTAATATGATTAATGTATTAATAAAATATATAGTATTAATGTATTAAAAAATAATACTATTAATGTATTAATATATTACTTTAATAATGTATTGCTAATCTAATTAAGTTTAATGTATAACTATTTTATTGATGTATTATTAATGTACTATGTTATAATCTAATTAATATTTTATTATTGTTTTAAAATATTAATAATTTAGTAATGTATTTAATATATTAAATGCATTTTTTTTTATTCTAATCATGTATTATTAATGTATTACTTTATTAGTGTACATTAATACCTTAGCATAGTATTAATTAATATTGTATGAATGTATTAATTAGTTAATACATTATACATTAATGTTAATTAATAATTTAATTTATACATTACATTGTATATAAATGTATTAATATTTTAGTAATGTATTATTACTTTATCATAAAAAATTATGATCATGGTCAACTATAATCAACTATGTGCTAATTTGAGAGTTATTTGATTTGGCCTCCATAATGAAATAGTTTTAAGTGATGGTTATAAACTTCGTTAAATCTGTGCATTTTTCACTTTTGTTAATTTTGTAAAATAATTTAAATTATAGATTTTCAAATAATGATCTCAATATTCAAGATGGTTGTAATTTTATAAACTTGGCTAAATCTGTGCATTTTTCACTTTTGTTAATTTTGTAAAATAATTTAAATTATAGATTTTCAAATAATGATCTCAATATTCAAGATGGTTGTAATTTATTAATATATTTAGACGAGAAGTGTAGTGTAAGAGAGGTTAATGGTGAAAGAGAAAACCCAAAAACAGAGGTCAATAGCGATAGAGAAAACCCAAAACAGAGGTCAATAGCGATAGAGAAGATCCACAAACATGTGTATAATTGGAAGGAAACCCAAAGATTAATGAGCAAGAAGCTGGGATTCATAGTTAGTGGGAGATTAATAATTCGTAATTTAATTTAATTATACAACTTATTATAGCTTCTTCACGAAACCTGGGGTAAATTCAGTAGGAGAACAACATTACTCCTAATCCAAAAGATTCTACCGCAGTTGAACGCATAACCTCTGGATGGTATCTGCCTTGACACTAGTTCAGACCGATTGATTTAACACAATACAAATTGTTGCATGATAAAGTTAAGAAAATACAAAGGCAGAAATTGGCGAGGCAGATTGCTGCTCCTAGCAGCTGCAGACACCCCTGCAACTATTAGAGGGTTTCAGCCTAGGCCTAAATAACATCTGAAGCGCTTTAAATCTTTCTATGTTGAAATTCCTTTTCTCCATCAGTGTGCTCTGCCTAGCCATGAAGCGAGCATTGAAGAAGCTCTTGAGTGAGGGATTAGTGGATGTGCTGAGAAAGAATAGATATCCGGCCATGAAGTAAATTGAGTTATGGGCTCCATCACATCCCATGACAGTTCCCAGAATGTCAGCCTCATCAAACCCATTGTCTGAAGTCCAAACAAACCCAATCCCCATCGTAGTTCAGTCAAGGCATAACTCCGAGCTTTCCGATCAATCTCCGTCTTTTCTTTCTCCATTCTCTCCAACTCCTCCCGGTAAGGATCCCTATTTGGTGACAGAGCAAGGGGCATTGCCTTCTCAAAAGCTCTTGCTATCTGAAACCACAAAAAAAAATAGAATTATCAGTGAAACCCCAACACCCAAAACCCTAAATCAGCGAATTCCCAACCGTTGAAACCCTAAATAAGAGCTGAATTAAATGGGATACCTTGTTAGGATGAAGATAAACAGTGGTGTTCAATATGAGGACATGTCTCGATTCATCCAGCAGCTTAGCGATCCCCCTCGCTTCTTCTTTCGAAGATATATCGATCGACTCCATGCAAACTCGCAGAAACTCCTCGTACGAAATGCAGTCATTGTGAATCTATTGCAGTCTATTTTTTAGAGCCTCCAGCGGATAAATTTCAGTACTTTCCTGCCGTCCTCGGCCGATATCTGCCCTGTACTGGGGCGGACATTCAAATCCTGCAACTGTTCCCGCCAGCGGAACGATACCTGGGAGAGAGGGAATACCTGGGACTGAGACAGAGATTGGCTCACCTACGTTTGTTCCCGCTTGTGCAGGAAATGGGGAGGATGCCTTCCAAAAAGGCTCCGCGATTGAAGGGTCGAATCTCCTCAGAGACAAAGGGCATCAGGGGCATTGCGGAGAAGGTATTCCATTTCGAAGGTAGCGTGAGGTTCGAAGGCAACGTGAGGAAGGGTGGCGGTGCATTAAGTGCACTCACTAAACTCCCTGCAGCCAACGCACGAGACGGGTATTGCCGGAGATGAGATTTTCACCAATGGTCGACAAACCCAAAAGGTATAACGTTTAATTCACATTGACTGTCCTACTGGAAATCCATGTCAGCCAGGGGGTTACACCTGCGTTCTGACATCCTTTCATCGGAATCACGCTTCTAGGTCATTGGAGGACCTCTTCGAATCCATCAAGGTCATGCTCCAGAATGGTCAACGCTGGGCCAACTGGACTCACGCTGAATCCATTTGCTTAGAAAATTGCTGACACGTGTTTTTGCGTTGACGGTCCCCATCAACTCTCACTTTTCCAATTTACTAGTGGGGGCCCGTAATGGTCAACAGTTGGTGCTAGTCTAACTTTGGGGTCTTTTCATCCGGGTTACTTTCTCCGCACATGAGATTTCTTCTAGAAGGTCTCACTTCGATAGGTCTGTTTCGGAGCCCTTCCCACGACGACTCCAACTATCGATGAACGTTCACAGTGTATTTAGATCAACGCCGGTGGTTTCTTGCCGACCAACACTAAGTTTACAGAGTCTTAACCGTCCTTTCAAAGGACTTAGCCATTTTCCGAGTCCTATAAGACTTCGGCTTCTAAACTTCGAGGACTCAATGTGATCTTGAAGTCTCTACAGAGTGCCAAACTTAGGGTTCAGAGCTCGCATGGGTTGCAAGATCATCAAGCCAATGACGTATGGGGTATTGGAACAAGTAATTGTTTGGGTTCATTCATTTCTACGAGTTAACCAAACATTTGTATATATCACCATGTCACTCACCTTACCGCATTCAGATCGTGGATTAAGCATACAATAATATCTTGATTCAAGCATTTGTATATATAGAGAGAGAGAAGCACACAATCGTTATGTTCTTAATCATTCACATAAATCATTCACATAAGTCAATTTAATACAGATGAGTTACTTATCTAATAAATAAATGATCAAATCCATCTGACCGAGAGAGGATGCTTTTCCTTCCAACCTTAGGCCTTGTTGTAGAGTCAATTCCTACAACACACCACCCCCGTGCCAAGCCATGATACAACCATAGAAATTGACTCAACGGGGCTCCAAGTCTGCGATGATCCGAGAAGGTTACTCTCCTTCTCTCTCTGACACAACATATGTTTCCACTTCCTACTGAGCTCAGGGTCTCTACAAGTTTATCAGGTGGTTTCTCAACTGGATTTCCTCTGCACAAGGGAGTCTCTTCTCTACTCAATAGTCCCAAAGAAAAGTGTATTAATTCTTTTTTATCTAACAATGGATTTTTATTAATGCTATATTGAACGTCTTAAAGTCAAAAGTTCAACTAGCTCTGCAGAATAGTGCCCATGGAGTTAGGTAAGTTTATGCAGCTCCAACTACTCAACTTAGGTGTGAATCAACTGGTTAGCGGCACCACCGCAAACTTGCCCATTCTTACTTTGCTTACTTCTTGTATTGTGTATTGTGTTTATTTCTAGGAACCTTGTGAAGAATAAATCACAAGAGGAATATTCCTATAGAGGTTGGGGCATCCTTAAATGTGGGGCACCGAAGAATTTCCTATGCAGAGCTCATCACTGCAACAAATGGATTTAATGATGCCAACTTGTTAGGAGTGGGTAGTTTTGGAAAAGTGTACAAAGGTGTTCTGAATGATGGAACAATCATTGTTGTCAAGCTTCTCAATTTTGAAAATGAAGGGGCTCACAAAAGTTTTAAAAGGGACTGTAAAGTTTTGGGTAGAGTTAGGCATCGGAATTTGATTAGTCATAGCCTCTTATTTAGACCTCCAAATGAAAGCTTTGATATTTTCATTTATGCCAAATGGAATCTTAGAGAAGTGGTTATATCCTGATGGTGAAGTAGAAAGTGGTTTGACATTGATTCAAAGGTTGAATATAACAATAGACATTGCCTAGGGCATGGTGTATCTCCATCGCCATTGTTTCATGCAAGTGATCCATTGTGATTTGAAACCAAACAATGTGCTTCTTGGTGAAGATATAACAACATATTTAATAGACTTTGGGATTGCAATCATATGTTTTGCAAATTCCGAAGATTCAGCTTCTACTTCTACACTTTTACTTAAGGGATCCATGAGCTACATTCCTCCATCTATTATTTGAACTGGATGGCATGTTAGACAATGTCATGAGTTTCATATTTTTATTAAACATTTTGAATTAGAAACCTTATGATGAGGATGTTTGAATGTAGAATATGGATTGGGTGGACATGTCACAACAAAAGGTGATGTTTATAGCTATGGAATAGTGTTATTGGAGATGCTAACTAGAAAGAATCCTACCCACAACATGTTTGTGGAAGGAATGAACTTGCAGAAATGGGTGAGTAGCAGTTTTCCAAATCAACTAGGGGAAGTGGTGGACAAGAGTTTATTGAGAAGGACTAGTACAAGCACTCAAGTAGATAAGGATCTCAACTGTCTCAGTCAATGCATAAATATAGGTTTGCTTTGCACAAAATATTCTTCTAAATAATGACCTACTATGATGGACATTGTGGACACACTCCAATCCATCAGAGACACTTTTCTAGGTGTTGTTGTCATTCCAAAATCCCAGTCAAATTTCAAATGTTTGTTGGGTGATACAAGTACATCTTGCAACAACCCTAGCGAAGGCCAAAGTTCTTCTACATTCTATTACCCTCTCTTTAGTGTTGCAACTTGTTTATTAATCTTATTCCCCTCCCCTTCTCTATGCATGTCTATTGTTGGGGGCACATGAATGTAAAAATAAAGTTACATATGCTATGAAAAACAAAATGTTTCTACAAATACAAAATCCCTTATCCTTTTGGGGGAAAACTTTATGCATATAAATCTTATTACATCTACAATAAAATGCACTACAATTTTGTTTTACTTGTGTTTTTTACACCATGTAAATATACCAAGAGCTTTGTATGTATTTTAAGATATTAAAGAGACAATCAATGGTTTTGTTTCCACAACCATTCATGAAGTTATCCATTTAAACAATGAGCATGAACATGTTGATGAAGATTATGTTTTCTATATTTTTCCAAACATTCAATATGTTACTCCTTCACACCAACACTCTAAAGCTAAAATTGTGGAACAAGATCAATATGTAAATGGCACAACTACCTTATTCTCAAATTTGTTAAGAATTACACTAAACACCTAACTTTCATAGATGTATAAGTAATTAGGTTTGACACATTGTCCTATAGAGATACTTGGTAAAGTTAAGTAGCACAATTATTATTATGAGTTGAATATTTAGACTTTGATTACATTTTAAGAGTCAGAAATTATTGCCCCATGTTTTTTATTATTTAAGAACAAATAAGCATTGTATTAATGTTTTTTTTTGTGCGTAGAAAGATTCTATTAAAAATACAATGTTACAAAAAGACTCAACATAGGGAGAGAGATTGGAGTCTAACTAAACCAGTGTTTTGGAAACAAGCTAAAAAACTAGACTATGGGACTATCTAGAGCCTATCACTAGAGAACACTCTTGATAAAATCATATATTCAAACATTTGAGAAACAAAATGTTAATACAAGCGATTTCCAAATAAGTTATGGCATCGCTAGGTTGACATAAAAACAGAGTCAAACATAAACTAGTGGATTCCAACATGAAATAACAAAACCTAAACATTATTTTTCAGCTTCCTATTAACTCTCCTCCAGCTCTATCAGATTCTTCTTTCCTTCACTTTCTTGGGTGCTAACAAAATGAGTCCATTAAGAAAATGCAAGGAAGAAGTTGGTCTTTAGACTATTGATCTCATTGATTATGTAGTTCAGTTTACTCTCAGTCCTCTCTTGATGTTTCACATGGTTCTCTCAATCGAGGGACTTCCTTTCCAAGTTGGCTACAATACATTCCTTATTGTACCAAAATAGATCTACTTTTTACCAAAACACATATAGTATCTATTTTATGTATAACAAGTTGAATGCTAATTGTAGTTTTCGAGGGACTTCCTTTCCAAGTTGGCTACTATACATTCCTTATTGTACCAAAACAGATCTATTTTTTACCAAAACACATATAGTATCTATTTTAAGTAAAACAAGTTGAATGCTAATTGTAGTTTTTTTGCAGTTGCATGATGGTATTTTATAAGAATTAAGTTGTACCCAATGCAATTCTATGTGTACTCTCCATCCCATGGTTATCTCTTCGGAGTATTGACGTTCATTTTTCTCTCACATATATGCACTCCAATCCTTTGTGGCTTGTGTACTGGCGAAAGGTCATGAAGCCAATGATGCAGACAACCATTCTCCATAAAATCATAAATTGCTATTCTTCTATCTTTGGCTAAACAATAACTAACTAGAGAAACCAGATTAGGGTGCTTCTTTTACCCAAAAATTCAAACTTTGTTGCTACCTCCTCCTCATGGAGTATTCTTTCATGAACTAGGACAATAACAACCACATGGAGACCACCTGCAAAAACAGCCCTATAGATAGGTCCATATCTTCCTTCTTTCCAATAATGTTCATTTATTTAAATAGAAGTCTCATTCAATATATCAACAAATGTTATATTCAAAAGGGGTTTCTTAAACATCACCACTGAACTGAGTTAGCAAGCTTTCCATCTACAACCCAAGTAAATAAATCTTTCCCAAATGAAAAAAAGCCAGACATTTGTTTCCCTTCTATGCAGGACATCTTATTAACAAACCCTTTTTCTTTTCTTATGCATGCAAATGCTATACCAATCAAACCTACAAGAGGAGGAATGTAGCCAATTAAAAGGTCTTACAAGACATCCAATACTCTCAGTCTCAAGGTTGAATATTTATGCAGGAATGGGTCCAGTAATATGACATGCATAGAGAATCAAATATTCAAGCTTCCACAGAGAACTTATGTTTGGAAAAGGGTTTAGGTAGAAATTGTTCTCAACTAGATTTAGATGTTGTAAATATCTTAAGTTTCTTAAATTCCACGAGATTCTTCCACTTAATATATTGGAAAACATATTTAACAAAGTCAAACCAGGCTAGTTGAAGAACTACTGTGGTATCTACCCTCCAAACAGGTTTTCATTGACATGAAGCGATATTAGAGCGGACCCTAAAATTTTAAATGACATGTAGGTTACCTGATAAACTGTTCATGCTTAGTCTCAATGCCGATATCTGAGAAATATACCACAAATCAGGATTGATAGGCCCAATGCATGCACTTTTGTTTGAGATATTCAACAAGCTGGATATAGATGGTACCTTGGAAAATTGAAAATCCTCAATTTGGCCTTCGAGTTGATTTTTTGCAAGAGTCGGTGTCCTGAGCTCTGGAAGAAATTGGTTTAATCCCTAAGGAATTCATTCTATTATCAAGAGCTAAGAGACCTATAAGACATAGTATTGAACACTAATCCATTATCTGGCAGTGTGGTCCAAAAGTTAGGTTCTCTGAGTCGCTTACAAGTTTCGAGACTTGAGTGTCAAATATTTCGATGGAAAAATTACTATATATTTTGGAAATCTTGATGAATGTAGTAGACCTCGGCCTAGGAACCAACAAGTTTTTTTTAGTGCTTTGCCTTTAGAAAATGGCAGTCTTGTTAATTTGGAAAATCTTTATTCACCTTGTTGCATGCTAAGATGATTGATTGCGGAAGAGATTAGCAAGCTATGCGTCCTATGCAGTTTATATCTATGAAACAATCCTATGCACTCTCCTATCATAAACTCCATCAGAAACCTGCATAAACCCTACAATACTGAACCTTGTGAATGTTGAACGAAATGGTTCAATCCCTGTAAAAATTGGTAAATGTAGAAATTCATGGACTGTGGTGTTAACTTTCAACTCTCTCACAGTTTCTCTTCCCGATACACTTGCAGATCCATCCCATGTTTCATTCTTTATAGAACAAAATCGATTTATTGGAATTATACCATATCGGTTGGGAAGGTGGCAGAAAGCTGGATACATTCTACTTGTTTCAAATAATTTTAGTGGCCACATTCCTCTAGAGCTTGGGAATCGCTCCTTGATGATCATTTGAGTTCGAGCAACAATCAATTGACAAGCTCTATCCCTTCAGAGCTCGGCAGTGCAATGTATATACATTACTTGGCTCCATCAATGCACTGGTACAATTCCTCCCACAGTCTCATAAACCTGTACAAGGCCCACTCTTCTCCATGGCCCAATTCAATCCTAGGACTGTATTGCTATGATAAGTGTGATTTCTGATACAGATTGACTCTGCATCCATTACTCTGCTTGAAATACACACGTTGGACTCCAGGGAAGTCCTGATCTTGAATCTCGGATCCCAATATGGATCGTCTGAGACGTGTTTGAACTGGAGGCAGACATGGATCTGATCTTTCTTCAGCTTCTCATAAAAATCTTCGTTAAACAAGTCATACCATCCCTCGATGACTTTTCCACTTTCTAAGATTGGGATCTCGGCTCTGCCCTCCACTTCTGCAGAGATTTACAATTCCTTCTTAATGTAATCACCACACAAGGTGATTTATACGCACAATGTGAAAACTTTCGTTCCAGATTGGGTATGCGGGTCAAATGGGCTTTGTTTTCGGAATCAAAATAGGGTGTGGGAAAATAGTTGTGGGGGAACGCGACAAACGTTTCTCAACCACGGGATCCCCAAATTTCATGAACGCACATAGCCGAACGATGGTTCTCCAGCATTTTCAATCGACCTCTCCCAACTCACTGCAACTCATGCTTATTATCTCGGCGTCTATATTGAAAATTGACAGGAATTTGAAATGCATCATGGCATTTAAGCCATAACATATTTCCAGTGGTTCTCTCTGACTCCCTTCTACGATCTGGGTTACGATGAGCAGAAAAATGAACCAGCACAAGAGGAGAGTAAACAGAGCCTGGGGTTACAACGAACAAAGAACTGAACTAGCACAGAAGGAGAGAATACGAAACAGAACATTGGCGCGTTCAATTCGAATGCGGGATATGCGGAGTTGGGTAGAATGTAGAAGCAATGTTGGCGGTGCATTAAATCACGTCCACCAACTCCCTGCAGCGAACAGAGGGACGGCGCCGCACGCAAAGCAGGAATGACACGCTAACGGAGTCTGGAAAGGGAAACGGAAACGACAATATGTGGAGATGGGCGTGTCGGAGATGGGACGTATGCGGCGATCGGGAAACTCAAAAGGTATAACGTTTAGCTTACTCCATTTACATTGCAAGTATGACTCTGCAATCTGAATCCATTTAATCCCTTCAACTGCAAGTTCATGTGATGGCAGGTTCCTCTAGAATGAGAGTGTTCCATTTCAGGGAGCAGCGCGGGGGAGACGACGAACCAGGGGGAGCTACTCATTTTTCAATTTTTTAGGCGGGAAGTTATCCAGTGGAAGCCATGATAGAAGGATGGATACTTTCATTGACCAGGCTAGGTTTGGGTGGGCGTCGGTAATCTTTCCCCGTCTGTTTCTGTACTATATACTGGCTAGGTTTTTAGTTTTTTAGCAACCTTCCGGAGGATTTTTGTTGCAGATTCTGCTATTTTAGAGGTTTTTTGGTAGGTGGTTGGTTTTTATTATAGTCTTAAATTATTTGTCGTCTTCCCATACTATTCTTGGTAACTGAACCATTTCCCCCGGTTTCATAGACATCTTCCTCCAGTTTTTGTTAGTGGTTTGGACAGTGGATCACAGGTGGACTCTTATCCTTTATTATGTGTCAGTGGCATACTCATTATCTACTTTCTTTGGACTTTGGTGTGTTAATAGCCCTAGATCTACGCGATTTGGCTTTAGTGTGTTCCAAGTGGAGGCTCAATGGATCATAAAAGGTTGGAAACCATTAATGTGGAGGTTAATACTTTATTGAATGATTCAGTTGAAGGACTTTGGCAGGAGGAAGAAGATTTTACAAACATTTTAACGGGGGAGCTACCGGGTTTACACTCTTTTGGTTATCGGTCTAGTATTGTGTCGCTAGTTTCTCACGGAAAACATCTAAGCTCTGAACCTAGTTTAGCTCCCTCCTTAGATACTTACTTACCTTCCCTATTAGAGTCTTCTCTAGGGGCTCTGAAATTGTATTCGGTGAATGGTTCACAGAAAGAAGAAAGAGGGTACGAAAATATAGTGTCTCGTAGTAAGAATATCGGTCCTTCTAATGCGCATAAGTGTCGCAGACAGTGGGTTGCAAATAAGGTTATTAAAAGGATGGTATTAGGTTCGGATATCGATATGGAGGCCACCTGTAGGATGGCACTCTGTCGCTTAGTTGGGAGATTTGCATATAGTAACCTCTGCACAAAAAAATTATTTGACTGGTTGGAGCATGTTTGGATATTGGTACTAGGATATGTTCTAGAGATTTTTTATTTAACTAGAGAATGGATGGGTTTCTTGTGTAGATGTCCCGAGGATGTAGCTACACTGCTGGGAAAGAAATGGATAAATGGAACAAGTAGTCTCATGCTCAAGAGATGGCGGGTTGCATTCAACCCGGACACAAAATATTTCTCCATAAGACATATGTGGGTATTGCTTCTGGGACTACCTTTGTATTTATGGAATGAAGGGGCACTGACGGCCATTGGAGACTCCCTTGGTAAGTTCATTATGGTTGACAGAGAAAATCTCTTGGTGGCTACAAGAAAGGTTGGTAGGGTTCTAGTTGAATTGGATGTGCACCTGGGGCTACCAGAGACACTAGACAATGAGTGGAGGGGTAAACGTATCCTACAGAGAATTGACTACCTCAGTGTCCCGTTCAGATCCAGTTACTGTAGAAGTACCTCTCATCTGCGGCGTGATTGTAAAGGTTTTGCTGAAAGAGATTCTCATCAGGAAGGTTCTGATATATTCTACAGTACACCTGATTCCTCTATGAAAACGGGTTTCAATGGTTTTGAAGTTGTTCAACAGGACCGGGTCGATCCCAACTACTTGGAGAGCGATACCTCTTTAACTAGTAAGCTACAGTCACATTGCCCAGTTTTTTTTAACTCTTTGTCTGTGTGGGAACGAGATGTCATAAACTCTTCCCTTTGTCTTAAGAGTGTTACCACAAATTCTTGCGCGCCATCGGTAACTGAAATAGGGGGGTTAGTTGAAACTAGTCTATCCACCGAAGGTCGTGAACCTTTACTTGGCTCTTCGACTATCCTCCTGGTTTTGGAGACAGTGACTATCCTTGATAGTCAGGATTTGTCCTCTGCCAAGATTTCCCTTAATAGCCCTCCACTGGAACCTTCCATTCCTTCTGCGGCCACCAATAGCCCAGGGTCTAGTCAACCGTTGTCGGGTCAACCTACCTCTCCACCTGGCTATAGAGAACCGGATGATGGGGATTCCTCACTCTTTGTGGTACTTGATTCACTGATCCCATTCATCCGCGATAATGATTCAAATATCCAATTACCAGTATATCTTGGTAAAGAGGTTATCGATCAGGTGGCCAAAAAAGGGGATGCTAACTGTTCGCGGTCTACTAAAGTTGAGGCTGGAAAAGAATTTGCTTGGTCTTGGGGACCGGGAATTGACCTTTCACCTATAAAATCGAGAAGTGCACAGAAAAAATTGACTCTCGAGTCTTCTCATGATACAGTTCTTCATACTTGCATCGAAGGTGGGGCCCTTAGAGCGTTGAAGGCCCTTGCAAGGTCAAAATAATGTTACTTCTCTCACTCAACTTAAGGGGGACAAGAGGCTCCCTAAAATTAGCCTTGGTTCGAAATGTTTTGGACAAAACCCGAACTAACATTGTTTTCTTTCAGGAGACTCTGGTTCATTCCGATAAAGCTCGTTCTTTCTTTCACTTCCTTCGCCCAACATGTGTAAGTTGTGTGGTGAACTCTGTGGGTATTTCTGGCAGTTTAATGGTTTCTTGGGATCCAAACTACTTTGATCTGGTTCCTTTTCTAACTTGTGGTGGGATTCTATTGACAGGATTTTGTTTAGAAAGAAAAAGATAGTTAAATCTTCTGAATGTCTACGGGCCTTGAGTGGAGCACAAAATTTTCTGGGAAAGGCTAGAAAATTCAGGGTTGTTGACTTTAAAAAAACTTTATTTTGGCAGGGGATCTTAATTTGACCTTATCATCATGGAAAATCTGGGGCGGTGCGTCCTCTTTGGGATCACTGGCAAATTTTTTCAACACTTATTTTCATAGAAATAAGCTTATAGACATTGTTCCAGGTAAAGTTATGCCTACCTGGCGTAATGGTCGTGCAGGAGCATATTTTATTGCTAAGAGACTAGACAGATCTCTCTTTTCTGAAGATATAACAGATACAGCTGGCATCTACAGAGCATGGGTGGAATACCCCTTCATCTCTGACCATGCTCTGATTTTTTTACAGTTGGATTTACCCATGGATGATTTTAGGGGCTAAATTTCGCTCATGGGCTAATTTTCCATGGTTTTTCCAAAAATGAGATTCACTATTTTAAAAATAATTCACCCAAATTCTATAGGATAAAATTATTTTACCTTACAAATCTCCAAAATTTTATAAAAACTATATAAAATCCTTAGAAATTTGAATATTTTTACAAAAATATCGCCAAACATTTATAGTTGGCATATGAAGGATTAGTAAGATTCGTCGAGGTTTCTACATTTTAAAATAAATTTCCATCCTTAAAATCATCCCCGGATTTACCTCCTCTTTTTAAGGCTTATCCTTTTAAATTCAACCCACTATGGATTAAAGAACATAGTTTTAATTTGATGGTTCAAAATTTGTGGAAGGATCTAAAGTATCTCTTGGAGACAGGTAGACAAAAACGGATTGTGTGGAAACTAAAAGATCTAAAAGCTATAACGAAAGTTTGTCAAAAGAACCGAAAAATTTGTAAAAATTCTAGACTCTGCGGTCTGGAGAAAGAGATATCCTTTAGGCTTCAAAATTTGGCGGAGGGAACCTATAATACCTTTGTTGATACGCCTTTAAAGGAGTTGGAACAAGAAAGAAATACATTACTTATTGAGATCAAGGAGCAGTGGCGCCAACGAAGCTGTGCTATCCGGATACACATTGGAGACTTAAATACAATTTTTTTTCAGAAATTCGCGAGTTTCAGGAGAAATAGCAAGTATGTTTGGGAGATACAAGATGAAGTGGGACGAGTACACTGTGGACAAGAAAATATTAAAAAAGTAGCATTAAAACACTTCAAATATTTCTATAAAGAAAGACTGGTACCTTCTACCAATGATCAAGTCAAGGTGGTAGCTTTGTTTTCTAATATGATGAATGACACAGAGGTTGAGGCACTTTATAAACCAGTTGATAAGGAGGAATTGAAGAAGGTTTTATCAAACTTCAAAGTGGATAAGAGTCTTGGCCCGGATGGCTAGACAATTGAGTTTTTTAAGCATCACTTTGATATTGTTGGGGAGGATCTTCTTGAAATGGTTGAAGAGTCCAGATTAAAAGGTTTTATCCCGGGGGCATTAACCTCGACTTTTATTACTTTGATTCCCAAAGTAAACAAGCCTCAACATTTCGGTGATTACAGACCGATCTCTCTGTGTAATCTGAGCTATAAAATCATTTCAAAGATTATCGTCGATCGAATTAAAATGATTCTATCTAAATCGCTTTCAGAGGGGCAGCTGGGTTTTATCCAGGGGAGACAGATACAGGATGCCATTGGTACAGTCCATGAGTGCATTCACATCATCAAAAAGAAGAAAACAAAATCTTTGATTTTAAAATTGGATTTACAGAAAGCTTATGACTGCATTAACTGGGATTTGATGTGGATGCTTCTTCTCCAAATTGGTATGGGCCTAAATATGACAAACTAGATAATGAGTTGTGTGGTATCCACTTCCTTCTCAGTTCTGATAAATGGAGAGGCCACTGAATTTTTTAAAAGTGGTAGGGGTTTAAGGCAAGTATGCCCCTTATCATCTCTACTCTTTATCTTAGTTATGGAAGGACTGGGCCTCCTTTTAAAAGACAGTCAAAGAGAGGGTAAGTTGACTGGTATAAAAGTGTCTAGGACAATAAAAATTCTACATATTTTGTTTGTTGACGATGTGATTATAATGACAAATGCTACAATGCAAGAATGGTGGGAGATTGACAAGGTGTTAAAATTTTTCTTTTTGACATCAGGATTAAATATAAATGAAACAAAGTCTACTTTTCATCAAGCTGGACTGATGAAACAGGATCTAATTCCTTTCAAAGTTATTTTTCCTTTTCGATTCCTGGAGCTGAATTTGGGGTTTAAATACCTTGGATTTTATCTTAAGTCTGGATTGCAGCGCATCGAATATTGGGGTTGGTTAATTAAAAAAATGGAAAAAAGGATTAACAATTGGTGCTATAGATGGTTGTCCTTAGGAGGACGCTTCACCCTATTGAAGGTTGTATTAGAAATCCAATCCATTTACTGGATGTCTCTGGCAGTTGTTCCCTGTTCTGTCTTGAATACACTGAAGAAACTGATGTACAATTTTATTTGGAAACGAAAAGGTGATATGCATCAATTGCACTTGTGCAATTGGGAACATATTACCCTTCCAAAGCCTTACGGGGGCTAGGGAATTCACAATATTTTTTATTTTAGTATTTCTTTGGCCATGAATACTCTATGGAGAGTTCTTATGGGAGAAGGTATCTGGCACATGGTTATACTAAACAAGTATCTCCATCAAGTGACAGTGATAAATTGGTTCAGATCCTATACTTTCTAGCATAAAGGGGTTTCTAGAATATGGAGTGGTTTGTTAAAATCTGTTCACTTGATCATGCATGGATTAAGTTGGATTCTGGGGACAAGTAAGCTTATAGCCTTGGGAAAGGACCGGATCCTGGGGATGGGAGATAGCTCTTTCCTCTCTACGAATATCATGTCAGCTTTAAAACAAAGAAACATAAGCACACTTGCACAGGCCATGAATTCTTCCGATGATCAACAATTATCCTCCTACCGGCTATGTAGTAGCGTTCTGGGCTTCGAGGGCAATCTTGCAAAGGAGTGGGATCAATTCAGAAGGGAACTTATCTATTCTGGAGCTCTTATCCATGATACAGAAGATAAATTATTGTGGATAGGAGGTGATAATTCTGGATATCCTACTGTTAAATTTTTTTTATTGGAGCATAATTTCTTCAAAAAGTTTGTTGAAAATGGAGATTTGGAGACAATCCATCTGGAAATGGAAAGTCCAATTAAAGATAAAATTGTTCATTTGGTTGGCCTTAGAAGGAAAAATATTAACTTGGGATTCTTTGCAAAAAAGGGGATGGGAAGGTCCAGGTCGATGCCCATTGTGTAAACAAGATTCATAAACTATCTTACACCTCTTTAAACAATGTCCTTTTGCCATTTTAGTTTGGAATTTATTAACAAAAGAGTTAAACTTAAAAAGTAGCTGGATTGGAAATACTCTATCGGAATGCATAAGAAATTGGTGTATGGATAAGACTGTCCCTACTCACACAACAACACATATTTTCTGGTTCATCTAGCATTAGCGCAACAAAGTGATTTTTGAAGAGGCCAACCCTTCAATTCAGGCAGTGTTTTATAAAACAATGGATTTACAAAACAGATCCATTTCGTTTCCAAATGATAGGCCTCCGAGAGACTTATTGATCATTCATCAAAATGATTCTGCATTATCCTGGTTCGATGGTGTAGCACAAAGATATGGCAGCATGTGTGGCATGGGTGGTTTACTAAAAATTGTGGATGTTGCAGTCATAAGATGGAACTTCAACTGCGGCAGAGGAACCAATACAAGAGCGGAACTCTTGGGAGCAAAGGCCACAGTAACGATTACAAGTCACTTATCAATCCCTTGCATCCATGTGATGGGAGACTCTAAAGTAGTTATTGATTGGCTTTTAAACAAAGGAAGACTTCAAGTCTGCTCAGTGGAAGGATGGAAAGATAGAATAATTTCTTTTTCAAAGAAGTTTCAGTCTATTATCTACCAACACATTTTCAGAAATTTTAATACAGAAGTTGACAGGCTTTCAAAGCAGGTTCTTGAAGGTCCAGAGGGCATTTTAACTTACTATCATTGGACAGAAGGAGTAGAAGGACCCAGGAGACAGATTAGAATCCACTATTTTTTTGGGGAAATGATTTTTTGATTTCGTCATTATATTTTTATTATTTATTAGAATGTCATTTGGCAGAGCAATTATATAGTTATTGATGTTGTCTAGCTTGTAGATTTTTCGTACTTTTGTCTAGAACTAATCTGAGGATTTTAGTATTGAACTTTTTGCCAAAGCAGGCAGGGTGTTGTATCCAACATGCTTGTATTTTTTGTAATGGATCTATGAATATGTGATGGAAGATGTAAACAAAATATATGTCTAATATAATTAAGCAATTTTTTTCCAGGAAAAAAGGTGGTTCCAAACAAGGCTGCGGAGTTTGATAGGAATTTATTATGTAAAGGTTACATAAAGCATCATATTATTATACGGTACTTTTGTTTTCCGTTTGTTTCCTTAAAATGTAAAACTCAGTCTACAAAGATAATCATTATAATACTTTTAAGTAATGGACTTTATAAAATTTTAACATTTCTTTAAGAAAATCCAAATTAGAGTTGCGAATCTTCCCCCTTTTTTTTTCCATGCCCTAAAATACAGCTTGGAATAGATGGAGATCAATTTATCTTTAAAAAATATCATTGAAGGTTTTGACAAATACACTTAATATAGCTTAAGATAAATAAATAAATTTTATTATAATAATAATTATTATTAAAGGAATATCCTCCTGTCTCAAAGTGTGCGCGCTGTGAGGCTAGGTCGCATGCCCTGGTGCGTTCTCTGCTTGAGGGAGCTAGTCTCCGTAGCCATGGTCTCAGGAGGGGACCAAGAGGCCCCTCCCCCCCTTCCCCCTGAGATTACAACCTTCAGGAAGCTGGTAGCGGCCAACGACAAACGCCTAGCGACATGAATACAACGAAAATTTGTCAAAAAATTGGACAGCATCCCTTTCGCTGAAGAACCATGCAGATCTGCCTTAAACTTAGCCGAACGGGAACTAATTAGACAGTTCACTGGCCTCTGGTCGTCCCCCAAAACAGTAGAAATGTGGGTACAGAGGAACTTGCATCCTCTAGTTACTGAAGGAATCAGAAGTCATCTTGTAGGAAGGGGATTCTTCCCATTCGTTTTTGACAATGCAGAAGATATAAATGTAATCTTTAGAAATGGACCATATTTTATGGGTCCCCAGGTCCTGCACCTGAACAAATGGACCCCTGATTTCGACCCAATGCAAGATGTGTCATCGACAGTACTGGTTTGGGTGTGCCTCCCCCATCTGCCTCTGCACTGCTGGATCCTGAAATCTCTGGAATCCATTGGTAACACCCTCGAGAAATATATTGACAGACAAGAGAGGAAGGACCAGTGCTCTTGTGCAAGAATATGCGTCGATGTAGACCTCAAAGTTAGGCTCCCGGAAGCCATTCAATTAAAGGTTGCAGAATGGTCTCATATCCAAGAACTGGACTATGAAAAACTCCCTTTTAAATGCAGACACTGTCACGGATACAGACACTTTGCACGACACTGCAAAAAGAAGGTTGAGGAAGGCAGGGAGAATCCGACAGGAGATCAATGGACATTGGTTCAGAAAGTAGGCCCTCCAAAGAAAAACAATAGAATCAAAGGGAAAGGGGTGCCATTGGGGAAAGATACTCTCAACATAGAAAAGGTCCAAGGGGAAGGGAGTTCAATCCCTTCAAAAACAAAAGCTTCTAAAAACCCTTTTGAAACTCTCAACTCAGTTACAGAAACTACAGCCCCAACGGTAGAGGAAGTAGAGCAACAGATCTTCCCCCTTGAAAATGAGAAAGTCAGCACAGAGGCATCCCAATCTGGGTCGCCATTAGGAATCTCCTCCCCACCCTCTTATGCAGAAATGAAAAAAAAGAAACCATCGAAAAACTCCAGATCCTCGGAGGAAGAAACTTTTGAGAGACCCACGAAAAGAGTAGGAAGGAAATCTCATAAGGAATCAAGAGAAGAAGAAGTAGAGAGGCAAAAAACACAAGGAAGCCAACCCACTATCGAAATGTCCATCAGGAGAAATAACAGAACTAGGCCCCCCAAAGGAGGCCTCATCCACCCCAACCCTAGTAAATAATGCGTGTAGTCTCTTGGAACTGCAGAGGTTTGGGGAACCCATTGAAAGCCGAAGCAGTGAAAGACCTCTTGAAAAATGAATCTCCCAAAATCCTCATGCTCCAAGAGACAAAAATTGAAGGGGAAACCCTCTTAGAAATTAGCAAATTGAAATGAAAGAAAAATGCAGGGAAGCCATGAGCACAAGGGGCTCCTCAGATGGTCTCGTAACTCTGTGGTCAGAGGACAAGTTCCATCTTGAAAGCTCCTTTGAGACTCAACATTGGATTTTCACCAAACTCCAGCACTACTCAAGTAAGATAACCTTCTCTCTCTTCAATCTTTATGTACCTGTCCTTTATGCTGAAAAGAGATAATGCTGGCAAACTCTATCAGTTTTTTTAGAAAACCAACTCCATACGAACATCATTTTAGCTGGAGACCTCAACTTAGTCTTTGATCCAAAAGAAAAGAGAGGGGGAAACATTGGTAGAGACCAAATGTTACCTTTTGTTGAGGAGCTAGCTCAATAGTGGGATCTCCTAGACTTCAAGCCCATAAAAGGTCTCTATACTTGGACAAACAATAGAGTTGGAGCAAACCACATCTCAGCTCGTTTGGATCATTTTCTAGTCCAGAGCTCGCTCATGCTGGAAAAGAGGATAATATCATCCAAAATCCTCCCTAAATTGACATATGATCACAAGCCCATTCTCCTACAACTGGAAGAGGAAGAAAACCTAGGCCCGATACCTTTCTGATATAGCCCACTCTAGACAGAAAAGGAAGGCTTCTTGGAAATTGTTAACTTGGCTTGGTCCACTCCAGTAACAGGGTCTCCCAGCTATGTGTGGGAATAGAAAATAAAGGCAACGAAGCATGCCTTAAAGGAATGGATCAAAAAGCCAAATAACACCCCCTCAAGCCACAAAAGAGAGACTGTTCAGCAGTTAACAGACCTACAAATGGAAATGGAGAACAAGGATATTTCCAACCAAGATTTAGAGAAGGAACAAGCTGCCCAATTCAATTCCTTTCACGCTTTTCGTCAAGAAGAATAGTATTGGAGGATTAAATCTCGTAGCTTGTGGCTAAGAGCTAGATATCGTAATACCACTTTCTTCCACCGGCAATACAGAGCCCGAATCTCTAGAAATCATATTTCTAAAATCGCCTCTGCAGATGGGTCGATTTGAAAAGGTTCAGCTCAGCTTAAAGAAGCAACAAAAATTCATTTCTAGAATCTTTATAAAGAAGATGGAGCTGATTGTGAGGAGGCCACCACAAACTTTATCTTTCACATCCCCTCCCTGGTGAGCAAGGAAGAAAACACAGCCCTCGTGAAGCCTTTTATAGAGGAAGAAATCGACAATGTTATTTGGTCTATGGAGCCTGACAAAGCCCCAGGGCCAGATGGATTTTCAATCAATTTTTATAGAACTTGCTGGGAAATCATCAAGATTGATTTGCTAAGAATGATAAAAGAATTCCAACAAAAATCCAAAGTTGGAGGTAGCGTTAACTCCACATTTCTAGCCTTAATACCCAAAGAAGTGAATCCGGGCTCCTTCGATAGATTCAGGCCTATCTCATTGTGCAACACATCTTACAAAATCCTCTCAAAGATAATGGCAAACAAGATTAAGCCTCTGCTAGGGAAGCTCATCTCCCTCGCCCAAAGTGGTTTTGTTAAAGGGAGACACATTCTGGACAATGTAATACAGGTGTAAGAAGCAATGCATTATAGCCACCAACGCAAGGAGAAAGGGATGCTCATAAAACTAGATATGGAAAACGCTTTCGATCGGGTAAAACTCTCATTCCTTTACAAATTCATCCTTTCCTTTGGTTTCAATTCAGAATTTGTTAATTTAATTAAAGATTGCACTGAGAAGCCTTGGATAGCCCCACTAGTAAATGGAAGGCCAACTAACTTTCTCCAAGCCTCGAGGGGTCTAAGGCAAGGTTTCCCCCTCTCCCCCTTCTTGTACATATTAATGGAAGATTCCCTAAGCAGAAAGCTAACTGTTGAAAAGAAAGTTGAGACTGTCCCAGGCATTAGGTTGGTGAAAGGCTTAGAACCAATCAATCACACCTTATTTGCAGATGACTCCCTTTTGTTGGGTGGAGCCTCCATAAGGATAGCTCAGACCTTCAGCAATATCCTTCATAGTTTTTGCAGAATCTCCAGAGCGCTCATCAACAAAAAGAAAAGTGCAGTGTATGGGTGGAATGTCGGCCAACAAACTATCCAGCGAATTGCCCACTTCCTGGGATTCTTGGGCTATGCCTCATGGGAAAAAATAAAATACCTCAGACTTCCCTTAACTCTGGGTTCCAATAAATCATCGCTATGGATAGAAATAATAAGCAAAATCAAGTCCAAAATTGCAACTTGGGGAGGACAGTGGCTCACAACTGCAGGAAAACTTACTCTTATAAAATTGGTCCTCTCTACCTTGCCAGTCTACCATGCATCTGATCTGAGACTTTTTGTGGCGAGGAGGAAAGGGCAATCAAAAGAAATTTCATCTTGTTAATTGGGAAATTGTCAAATGCCCAATCATTGAAGGAGGTTTACAAATTAGAGATCCTGGTCATACCATCATAGCTTTAGGTGGCAAAATTATTTGGAAACTCTACTCAAATTCCAAACACCCAGTAAGCCAAATCTTAAGAAGAAAATACCTCCAAGGGAAATCGATGAGAAATTTACAGGCAGAAAACATCATCAAAGGAACACTGATCTGGAACCTCTGTCGACTCGGGCTCGACTTCTTCCAAAACTACCTGTACTCATAGATGATTTTCGGGGCGAAATTTTGCTCATGGGCGAAATTAAGGGGCCTCTAATTTTTTATTGGGCGAATTTTTTGTATTAGAGTGATTCTTTTAAACTTATTTCATTAGCCCGTAATTTATTTTAGGGTAAAAATCGTGTACAGGGTTAGCCCATGTTTTTAGGAGGGATAAAGGAAAACGAATTATATTTAGCCCACGAAATTTGGAGGAACAAGCTTCCGTTAGCCAAATTTCTAGAAATATGGGAATTTATGATAGCTTCTTCGCCCTGCCATTTGGTAAAATCAGGGTTTATGGTTTAATTTCGCCCCGATTTTGTGGTATGGGCAGTGGGCACTCAACACTGGGTAGCTACAGCTTACAATCTTCCCTTTGCCCAATTTCCAAAGAACATGGAGATTTTTGGCCCTCCCACATGGTATAAATTATATGGGATCTGAAATGCATTCCCCAGTTTACATCTTCGTTCTTATTTGAATTTCCCCTTTTGGGTTTGACGGAATGGAGGTTTACAAATTACGGTTTTACTCTTATTTTGTTACCTCTTATTTACCCTTTGGGCCTTGAGGTTTACGGGTTTAGTATTTTACTCTTGGACTTTCTTCTGGTTGGTAACGGGTTACTCCCAGGTTCGGCCCAGGCACCAGTTGGCAGTGACCATATTTTGTTAGTCCCAGACCCTGCTCGCAGAGGAGGACCCCACTTGCGGCTCGACGCTAAGGCTCGACCACAGTGGCAATTTGAAAACTCACATATCTTATTGGTGTAGCCGCGGATTCAGAGAGGTGCTTACTGATTTTGTATTTGCTTAAAGCCTTCCTTTATATGTTCTATTGCTGATATTTATGTCAAAGTTGTGAAGAAACTCAGGGTTTATATCCTTCTTATTGTTCTGGTACCTAGAGTTTCCATTGACTAATATGAATAACTGTGTGATAGATTCTCTTTAGCTTATGATCAGTGATTCTCGCGTTGCC